>JAJSOF020000041.1:22527336-22555311 GCA_025594305.2 Periplaneta americana
GCAATGTCTGTGGGAAATTTTCGCTGAATCGGGAAGTCTCGTCATTCACGCGTACAAAGGCAACAAGTCATTCAAATGTATGACTAGGGCCCTGAAGATATGCGTGCGAGTATGCATTGAAGAACAACAAATATGCCAATAAATATGCACTAATAATATTCCTATCGATCGTCCAGTTCAAAGTCGACAACTAAAAATTGCCATTTTTTAGTTATTTATACTACTGAAAGCCTCTTTCGGAGCTCTTTCCGATTCAATATTGAGATAAGTCATATTTACAACCAAAGAAAAAACGAAATAAACTGCATTAGAAATAATTATAACTATGGACTTTACTAATTCATTATTAGTACATTTTCGAAATGTATTAATAATGAACTGGAAGATTTGATATACTCGTCCTGAATACTGACTCATTTCTAATTGTCGTGGTTATGAACCAGAACTCTGTTCCTTTCTAAGTGATTTATTTGAAACTTTCAACTGAAGATATCTCAAAACTTGTTTTTTTGAGTTGTTGCACTTTTGAACTAGACGATCGATATGTCACTAATAAAGAGTAATGATAATAATAAATGTAAATAAATACTGTAAACACTAGATGGGATTCAACTTACATTTTATTGAGAAACTGTAGCACTTTAAAAGTAGCAATGGAATGCAGTTCACCATAATCATAAGGCGTAGGTTTTCAATATAGTGAGAGTGTCTATTGTCTTTCAAGATGAATGTGTACCCTTGAAAAGCTTCTTTCAACGTCGCAAGACATAGGCGTAATTAAATGCTGCGAACTGTACCACAGTAAAAGATAATTGGATTAATGGAGGATTTTCCGTTCATTTGTTCATATCCAAGATTTTGATAACATGTAATTTATTTTATCCTTAAGCGTTTCATCTACATTACCAGGTGGAATTGTGAAAGAGTCCTGGATATTGTTTCTTCAAACACTTGCAATGCCAACCCTTTGTAAGGATGTTATTACTTTAGATAACTGTCGCAAAAGTGAGCTGACATTAGCTTCGGATTCACTGGTACATATTATGTTCTGAGTAGTCTCTACAGACCTGAGTTAGTTAATCACCTCTTTCATTGGCTGTAGATATTGTGTACAGGAAAGAAACGATTGAAGCCATGTTCCCCATTGTATTTAACACTGGTTTGGAAAGTGTAACGTTAGTGCTAAAGATCAGAATAACCGGACTTTGGATGGTGGGGGTAGAAGAAAAACTTTTTTTACAATAGCATCCTAATTGAAAACCTCCCCAGAAAAAATGATATAATAGCGAGATTCTTGAAATGTGTGATGCAGTTGGGAGAAGTAATTTTAAATCATTTATTTATAACAAATCATTGCTTTTAATGGCTAAATAAACTTGTATCCTTGTTTGTCCAATGGTTGTGATTGTAAATATACACAGAATGAAATATGCCTCTGAAATTATTTCCTTTGTCCTGAAACATGAATTACAATTTTGTTGGTTATATCCTTTACATTTATATAAGTTTGCAAATTTTTGTGTACACGTAATAAAAATACATTGTCTACCATAAAAAGTTTCACAATTTTTTCAACTGTCTGTTGAAAAAAAAATTTTTACCTCATATGCAAAATTTCACCAATTGGTCAGATTTTACTTTTTCAGTTTTATAGGGCCTAAAGTTAAGGAAATCCTTTAATTTTAAAACTTACATAATTTTCAATTTGTCATAATTTGTAATAGTTCCTGATTCTTACTTCACAACATTTCTACACTTCCAAGTACCGGAAGCCATATGATTAGTTACAAGTCGGAGATTATGGCAAATGAAATACAGTATAATCGTTAATGCACTTTTCAGGAGACTGTAGCCTTCAGCAAACAAGGGACACTCTGTAGATGGGAAATGATTTATGAAATGGGAAAACATTTTGAGAACAACTTCTTAGGAAACATATTTTATTGTTCAAATTACAGTGCAAAATGCAAATAACAGATAAATTATTAATATTGTTGTTTGTCTTATGCTTGTACTACTATTGATAATAACATTTTCTATGTAATTCAAGTAACTACAGATAACTTCACTTGATACACCGATAGAAGTAACACTAATGTATTTTCAAAGCACATTTAGACCATTGTCAACTGACACAAAATCCGCCATGTTAACTTCCTCAGCTTCTGCTGTACAGGAATAATCCTCGCCATCATCCATTATGAAAGGATCATTCATTTCACAGGTTATGCCATACTGCATTTTCGCGTATGTTTCATTGGTAATGCAGAAATTTAATACAATTTAAAAAAAATACAAATCAGAAGCAAAATATAATGCATAATATAGTTACAAAAATGTGTTGCCCTATACGCTTTTTTAAGGTATCGAAAATAATATATTATTCTGTTTCAGAAAAAGTTACCTCTCCATTACGACTCTTGAATTCTTGCAAGTTTTGAATTCCCTATTACGTTATATTGCAGATGCATTTTATGCCATCTTTGTAAAAAACGGGGGATCTACTCTTCACATCTTCACAGTATTATAAATGTTGTACGGTATTAAGAACCATGTTCTGGTGATAAAGAATTGTAGGTTCTATTTATAATTCGTTTTAGGTAACAAAGACAATTATTATGATTATTATCCTCACACTTTAAAATGCCGCCCGTAAATTAATAATTTGTATTATGCAGGAATTTAATCTTATCTTACGAATGACTTTAGACTGTCCGAAAATTTAACTAGGTACAGAGCAATGTTAGATAAAACTATGTAGATGATTATACTAACTGAAATATCATGTTTTGTTATTCATATTAAATTATGGACATTGATGAACATCGCATGAATGGAACGATACTGTCGTTATGATTATGTAGGCTATCATTTTCATGTATAAGAAATATCGTAATCGTGAAAGGGAAATAGTCAATTACAACATTATTACGTCATTCACAGATCGACGAATGAAAATTTGTCGCCTGGTCGGACCGTTACGCGTCATGGGAGTTGAATTGTCAGAATAACAAATGAGGCACGGCAGACCATGTAGGTACCTCAAGAAGACAAATCCCAAGCATTAAGCAATCCAAACGGTTTGCTATTAGTTTATTGCCTGGTGGTTTTACAACTCGGAGCTCACCTGAACATATTACGTAAGCAGTGATTGACCATACAGGATCCAGTGACCCATGTGAGTACACAATTTTGAATTGCGCCTCGCCACTAGCAAGCTTTCAGAAAAATGTTAAATCCTGTCCTGAACGGAATTAGATTTGACAAAATGGAGGTATACATTTGTTACGTAAAGATTGTGAAAATCGGTGAGTATACCCGTCTTAAGAACGCTTTGTATATTGTGTTTGAATTATTGAAGTTAGTATAGTGTGAATATGCCAGGCGTCAAGACTGTTGGCTGAATTTCTGCACGCAGTGTGTTTTCCTTCACCACATGCATGGTAAGTACACTAATAAATTGAACTTCAATTTCTGAAACTTAAAGCATTGAAAGATTTGAAGTTAAACTAGCGCTGAGGTAGATCTCGTGATTTCGGATGTGAAAATCGTTGAATTTATAAGGGATTTTTGTGGAGATACAGTTGATCGTATATACAACCCATAACAAAAGCCCAAACTAATCAATCCTAACCTGTCACAGATTCGTACAATTATGCAAGATTATAAGCGCAGCACGAAAGAAACTAACTTACGGACTAGTTTAGTCGAAGGTCATAAATTGCAAACGAAGTTCTTCGTGCAAAAACATTCAAGCACAAACGTTCCGGTTCCACGATTTTTCGCAATTTTTCTCGCAAATTTTAGAGTCAGCATGGATGTAGAAAAGCAAACTCTTATCATTGAATGATAATACAAACTTACATTGCAAAAGAAAACTGGGAGGACAAGGTAGAGCATCCACCCGCCAATGTAACTAATATTGCACACTTTTATCATTGCCAATGTGACGCTATAAAAACATTATCATAGCCATAACACATTTCAAACTAATGGTATTGAGAATATAGGCGTACCATTCTCAAAAGTATCTCCATTGTAGTAATAAAAGAAGCTGTCTAGTGCTTCCTTTTATAACTCAATAAAGTTATGTCATTCTTCCAATTTAGATCTACTACTTTCCCTAATTGATTAGTGCATAAATGTTCTTTTTATTCAATCCGTGTCCTAGGAACTTTATGTGTTTTCCAGAAAACATAATTTAAATCCATTTCACGTTTTTTACTTGAAATGAAATATAACGATGAGAAACCGATTCGTATGTAATAACATAATTTACCTGGTTGACCATACTTATTACATAGTACGTGAAATCTGACGAACGTAATGCGACACTGCAAGGTCTGTGCCATAACAAATGGAATGTGCGAAACGTGCAAAGTTCTAAAATTTCTGACCACGGTTAACATCGTGAATATATGGAATCACAATTTATTTTTAATTATATTTTCATAATGGATACCTGGCTTAAAAGATAATGCATAAAATGTACACGTTCGGAAATATGTTATGCTGTAGTAGGCCAGTTAATGATTTTGAACAAGTTATTGTGTATTATCTTTCCGATTTGGAACACAAGTCGGTCATGGAAAACTCGTTGTACTATACAATTAACAGAGTATAATTCATGCAATATACGCAGTATACTTAGACAAATCGTTAGGCACATTATACTGCATAAAGCTCGTGTATTCGTAAACTAATTAGGACACAAAGTAGGCTGGTAATGGTAAAATGCAGACGTAAGAAATGTAATAATTCGAAACTGTACTATACTAGAGTAAAACTAGTATTCCCATTATATGCATATATTATAGCCTATTGACTAAAACGTATTAAAGCAAACGAAAAAAAAAAAAAAGTCGTTTCTCTTCTTGAACGGAAGAATTAGATTCAGACAAATCTCCACATCTGCCAAGTACAACGGACTGGTTTTGCGCATCTATGCTGATCAAAGATGCATGACATTTCTAGAATATTTTTTTTTTTGTAGTTTTATTAAAAACTCATTTGAAACACATTACAGCGCAAATTCTGAATACATTTTTTTAACATTAGAGACACATTGGACGTTGACATTGTAGCAATGAATTTTGTTTTCCTCTTTGATTTTGGAGGGCACAACACACTCACCACCCGATTTAAACATTTATGTGAAAATAAGTAATCGCACAATTCCTTTAATCTCAATAGCATTGGTTGTATGCATGAATGATAATATCTTATCTTGATATTTTTCCCGCACTGCTAAAACTTTTACGCTTGCCCATGTTACTAGAATATCAATTATTGGATAAATTTCAGAACACGGATTCTTTCCTTTCCTCTTACTTCAAAATTCCAACCTTGTGCACACAAAATAAATTATTGACACTGAAAAGTGCCTTCTCGTAAGCATGATGATGCATATTCGACAAACGTAGACAAATCTGCTCTTTGTAGTATTTTAAGATATACTTGTCATTGAGGAATTCGAATACTGAAATTTCCCCAATTATTTCGTACGTAAACAATCAACCCCATACATCTTGTGGTTTTGGATTATTACCAAGAGCTTCAGTTGGTTGCCGCAAACCCGGAAGTCTTAAGTTAATATTATGAACTTTGGTTCGAACATTCTTTGGTGGTGGATTTTGTTCCATTCAAAACCGTTCTTACCACGGAATGAAGAGCTGACATTTTGTCCTAGATTTTCCAACTCAATTTCCGCCTCATCGCTTACTTAGTTACTTACAAATGGCTTTTCAGGAACCCGCAGGTTCATTGCCGCCTCACATAAGCCCGCCATTGGTCCCTATCCTGAGCAAGATTAATCCACTCTCTACCATCATATCCCACCTCCCTCAAATCAATTTTAATAATCTCCTATCTACGGCTCGGCCTCCCAAAGGTATTTTTCCTCCGGTCTCCCAACTAACACTCTATATGCATTTTTGGATTCGCGCATACGTGCTAAGCATGCCCTGCCCATCTCAAATGTCTGGATTTAATGTCCCTAATTATGTCAGGTGAAGAATACAATGCGTGCAGTTCTGTGTTGTGTAACTTTCTCCATTCTCCTGTAACTTCATCCCTCTTAGCCCAAAATATTTTCCTAAGAACCTTATTCTCAAATACCCTTACTCTCTGTTCCTCTCTGAGAGTGAGAGTCCACGTTTCACAACCATACAGGTCAACCGGTAATATAACTACCGATATTTTATAAATTCAAATTTTCAGAATTTTAGACAGAACCTTCTCAACCGAATAATATCAGGCACTTCCCATATTTATTCTGTGTTTAATTTCCTCCCGAGTGTCATTTATATTTGTCACTGTTACTCCAAGATATTTGCATTTTTCAATCTCTTTGAAGGATAAATCTCGAATTTTTGTTTGCATTTCGTAGAATATTCTGGTCACGAGACATAATCACTATCATTTCAAATTCTCAATCATAACTATGGTTACTTTCAATTATAAATGTGGGATCTGTTACTTCATCAATGTAAAAAATGGCACAGTCTCCCGAATTTTCTATTGTCTGATTTACAAATAGTGGACAGCAAGTCTGGGATTGTTTGCTATCATAGAAGATGGACCTGCCTTTTCTGAAAATAAATAAATGAAAAAAATGAATAAATTAAATAAGTAAATGGATAAATTAAGTAAGTAAATGAATAAAAAATGTAAATAAATGAATAAAAAAATAAATAAATGAATAAATATGCAAATAAATGAATAAATAAGTAAAAAAGGAACTGAATAAATAAGAAAATAATTGAATAAATAAGTAAATAAATGAATAAATAAGTAAATAAATGAATGAATAAGTAAATAAATGAATAAATAAGTAAAAAAGTAAATGACTAAATAAGTAAAAAGTAAATGAATAAATAAGAAAATAATTGAATAAATAAGTAAATAAGTGAATAAATAGGTAAATAAATGAATGAAAAAGTAAATAAATGAATAAATAAGTAAAAAAGTAAATGACTAAATAAGTAAAAAAGTAAATGAATAAATAAGAAAATAATTGAATAAATAAGTAAATAAATTAATAAATAAGTAAATAAATGAATAAATAAGTAAATAAGTGAATAAATAAGTAAATAAATGAATGAATAAGTAAATAAGTGAATGAATAAGTAAATAAGTATATAAATAAGTAAATAAATGAATGAATGAATAAGTAAATAAATGAATAAATAAGTAAAAAAGTAAATGAATAAATAAGTAAAAAAGTAAATGAATAAACAAGAAAATAATTGAATAAATAAGTAAATAAATTAATAAATAAGTAAATAAGTGAATAAATAAGTAAATTAATGAATGAATAAGTAAATAAGTGAATAAATAAGTAAATAAATGAATGAATAAGTAAATAAATGAATAAATAAGTAAAAAAGTAAATGAATAAATAAGTAAAAACGTAAATGGATAAATAAGAAAATAATGGAATAAATAAGTAAATATATGAATAAATAAGTAAATAAGTGAATAAATAAGTAACTAAATGAATGAATAAGTAAATAAATGAATAAATAAGTAAAAAAGTAAAGGAATAGATAAGAAAATAATTGAATAAATAAGTAAATAAGTGAATAAATAAGTAAATAAATGAATGGATAAGAAGTAAATGAATGAATAAGTAAATAAATGAATAAATAAGTAATTAAATGAAAATAAGTAAATAAATGAATAAATAAGTAAAAAAGTAAAGGAATAAATAAGAAAATAATTGAATAAATAAGTAAATAAATGAATAAATAAGTAAATAAATGAATAAATAAGTAAATAAGTGAATAAATAAGTAATTAAATGAATGAATAAATAAACGAATGAATAAGAAGTAAATGAATGAATAAGAAGTAAATGAATGAATAAGTAAATAAATGAATGAATAAGTAAATAAATGAATAAATAAGAGAATAATTGAATAAATAAGTAAATAAATGAATAAATAAGTAAATAATTGAATAAATAAGTAAATAAATGAATAAGTAAATAAATGAATGAATATATAATTAATGAATGAATGAGAAGTAAATGAATGAATAAGTAAATAAATGAATGAATAAGTAAATAAATGAATAAATAAGTAAAAAAAGTAAAGGAATAAATAAGAAAATAATTGAATAAATAAGTAAATAAATTAATAAATAAGTAAATAAGTAAATAAATGAATGAATAAATAAATGAATGACTAAGAAGTAAATGAATGAATAAGTAAATAAATGAATGAACAAGTAAATAAATGGATAAATAAGTAAAAGTAAATGAATAAATAAGTAAAAAGTAAATGAATAAATAAGAAAATAATTGAATAAATAAGTAAATAAATGAATAAGTAAATAAATGAATAAATAAGTAAATAAGTGAATAAATAAGTAAATAAATGAATAAATAATTAAAAAAGTAAATGAATAAATAAGTAAAGAAGTAAATGAATGAATAAATAAAAAGTAAATGAATAAATAAGTAAATAAATTAATAACTAAGTAAGTAAATTAATAAATAAGTAAATAAATGAATGAATAAGTAAATAAATGAGTGAATAACAAATAAATGAATGAATAAGTAAATAAATGAATGAATAAGAAAATAACTAACTAAATAAGTGTATGAATAAATGAATGAATAAGTAAAGAAATAAATGAGTGAGTGAATGAATAGATCGATGGGTGGGTGGGTTGGTGAGTGAGTAAGTAAGTAAGTAAATAAATAGTGAATGGTTCAGCTGGTAGATATATCAATAGGAAGAAAACACTTATAATTAGCCTATATTCGTATGAATATAAAATTATTGGCTCTATCTATACCAAGAAATAAATAATGACTCCCCAAACAATATTAGCAACGCAAGTGGTATGCGCGGTCAGTGAGACCGCTTCTGTAATTAGAAGCACAATAAATCAATAATGCAAGCAAGCACAACACGGCCACTCCTTACACAGACTGCTGACACATTGATAAGAAGGTAGGTGAGTGCACGTGTCTGTAGCTTGATATGTTCGGGAAATATCTTATTGGATTCTCTCTCTGCGGTCCGTGAGACCTCACTGTACCAGTTGAGGGTTAATTGTTGATTATATTGCCACACACGCCACAAACCACAACATGAATTTGCTGGAAGTTGACCGAAACATAAATGAATTTATATTGTGTAAAATCAAATTATCATATCAACATAAATAAATTGTGTATTAACGTTTTCACAATATTTAGCAAGAACCTTTGAAATGTGCAGGAAATTGTACTAAATGTTTTAAGAGACTCTTCCGATATTGGAAATTATTAGTTGCACGTTCATAAATTAAAAATAAATACTTATCCCATTACGGGTAGCTTCCCTTTAACAGATACCGGTACTTTATAAGGTACTTACTAGTATAAATAAAGATATCACCTCTTAGTTGATGGAGATTGCGTGCATAACAGAACGAAACATCCTAATGTTAACGCAATACAGGCTAATAATAATAATAATAATAATAATAATAATAATAATAATAATAATAATAATAATAATAGTAATAATAATAATAATAATAATAATAATAATAATAATAAAGATTACAACAGCGACAACTTGAAACAGTTTCTGACTGCACATAAAATATGATTTTCATATGTACTGCCCATGCTGCTGTTTGTAATCAAGATGACGTCACACATGTCGGCTGCCACCTCGGTGCATGCGCAGTCCTCCATCTTTAGTGTAATTCCTTCACGGGAAACGAGAGTACTCCGAGAAAAAACTTCTCCAACGTCTACTTTTTCCACCACAAATTCCATCAGTACCTTGCCTGGGATCGAACCCAGGTCACAGACGCGGTATTCCCGGTTACTACAAACAACGCTGCAATACACACCTACAGATTGCCGAACGTCTGTGACGACGATGATTACAAATTACAACTGATACTTCCGATTCCTTCAAAAGCGTTAAATTCATATTTCTTCATACATATCTATCAAAAGTGTCATGGATCGAAGGAGAGAAACTTAATTTTTTAGTATATTTTGTATGAAATTGCAAAAACTTGTGTTTCAGGCGAAGAAAACACGATTTTACTCTTACTGTGCAAACGTTGATAAAATTTATAAATTCCAAACAATTCTGCTAGTATGATGATTAGGCTAGGAATCTGATGACCTATAAATCATGAAAAATGTCCTAAAACAATGCATTTATGACCTAAATTTTTTTCAAAAATTCCCTTAAAAATGCCCTAAAATTGATGTTACATAATTGGCTTAGTAGGAAAAGTGGTTTTGTACTGCTTAATATTTATACTAGTAATTAAATTAAATTCTAGTACTAACATTTAAGTTTATTTAATTTTACACAATTTTTCTAAGTAGTACACTTTAATTAAATATTTTACCTGATATATTTCCATGTAGTCCACCACAAGGCCACTCTTATCCGGAACTTGGAGGTGTATTGACGGAGTGGTAGGACTGATCCATTACATGGGGTGTACTACGTTAAAATGGCAATATTTGTGTAGAAAAACGATTAAAATATTATACAAAATAATGGGTATTAATGGACAAAATATGTACAGAAAATGTCAAAGGAAGTAAACATTATTTTACATTAATAATAGGGATTTATGGCCAAAATTAAATGAAAATGCCTAAAAATGACCGAATAGAACAAAAAGATGCTCTTATGAGCTGAAACAGGCAAAATGCAAATGGTGATGATGATGATGATGATGATGATGATGATGGTGATGGTGATGGTGATGGTGATGGTGATGGTGGTGATGATGATGATGGTGATGGTGATGATGTTGGTGATGGTGATAATGATGGTGATGGTGATGGTGATGGTGATGGTGGTGATGATGGTGATGGTGATAATGATGGTGATGGTGATGATAATGATGGTGATGATGATGATGGTGATGGTGATAATGATGGTGATGGTGATGATAATGATGGTGATGGTGATGATAATGATGGTGATGGTGATGATGGTGATGGTGATGATAATGATGTGATGGTGATGATGGTGATGGTGATAATGATGGTGATGGTGATGGTGATGATAATGATGTGATGGTAATGATGGTGATGGTGACGATGATGGTGATGATGGTGATGGTGATGATAATGATTGATGGTGATGATGGTGATGGTGATGATAATGATGTGATGGTGATGATGATGGTGATGATGGTGATGGTGATGATAATGATGTGATGGTGATGATGATGGTGATGATGGTGATGGTGATGATAATGATGTGATGGTGATGATGGTGATGGTGATGATAATGATGTGATGATGATGGTGATGATGATGATGGTGATGGTGATAATGATGGTGATGGTGATGGTGATGATAATGATGGTGATGGTGATGATGGTGATGGTGATGATGATGATGGTGATGATGATGATGATGGTGATGGTGATGATGATGGTGATAATGATGGTGATGGTGATGGTGATGATAATGATGGTGATGGTGATGATGGTGATGATAATGATGTGATGGTGATGATGGTGATGGTGATAATGATGGTGATGGTGATGGTGATGATAATGATGTGATGGTGATGATGGTGATGGTGACGATGATGATGGTGATGATGGTGATGGTGATGATAATGATGTGATGGTGATGATGGTGATGGTGATGATAATGATGTGATGGTGATGATAATGATGTGATGGTGATGATGGTGATGGTGATTGATAATGATGTGATGATGATGATGATGATGGTGATGATGGTGATGGTGATGGTGATGATGATGGTGATGGTAATGGTGGTGATGATGATGGTGATGATGGTGATGGTGATTGTAATGATGATAATGGTGATGGTGATGATGATTGTGATGATGTTTAGTCAAATGTCCGAAGACAGATCTGAACCTCACAAGTGATACCAACAAGGCACCACTCTTGAGACAACTAAGTCAGGAGATAGTGGTGTAGGTGGCCAGTTCCTTTCCCCTCCATTGCATAAATCTCGGATTAGTTACTCAGACTTCAGATGTTTACAAACAATTGTTCTTCCTCTGTCACATACCGTCAGGTGAGATGTACTGCCTGATGGTGATGATAATAATATTATAATATTGAATTTTATTTAATTCATTTGTCTAACCACACTGTATGATCTAGTAGGTCATTTAGCATTAGTGGGATTGGAGATAGTGAGATGATACTAAGTGAAATGAGACCAAGAAATCGACATATGATTAACTGATATTCGCTTTACAGTTTGGAAAGACTTCTGAAAATGCCAATCAGATAACCAGCTCAACTGGGAATGAAATCTATGCCCAAAGAGTACGCGCAGATTGCAAGCTTGTATAATGAATGAAACAATAATATCGATACAAGAGCCTAAGTTTATTTGGAGAAGTGACAGCAAAGTATTAGGTTTGTTTTTGCAGTGATTTGTGATCTCTGTACTGACGCTCATGTACTGTAAAATAATTTACTAATCTCGTATGCTCAAGATGTAATTAAAATTCACAATAACTTACATTTGAACAAACAAATATAGATAAACATAGAACGTAAGATATTAATGCAAAATATACGTGTGTTCCAATCCATTGGATAAAAGTAGAGCACAACTATCTTAAGCTGTGGTTCAACTGACCTGTTTCTTTTACAGCTAACGTCATCGAACCATCCGCTGGTAACATTAATATTACAGAATTCGATGGTACGGGGGTTGCCTACCACCCCAGGCATTTAACATGCAAATAAACCAATTCTGTAGATATATTTATTTATGGAACCATTTTTACTATTAAATTATGACTTTCCTACACACAGAAATAACGTATCTATAATAAACGTACATAATAGTTGTTCTGTATGGTTGTGAAACTTGGACTCTTAGTTTGAGAGAGGAGCAGAGGTTAAGGCTATTTGAGAATAAGGTACTTGGGAAAATATTTGGTATGTATGTATGTATTTATTTACACTGCAAGTGGGCAAGCACCGGTGGCAGTGGTATATACAATATTAACAATACACAGTTAAAATGATAAGCAATACACAATAAAATTTACAATACATAATAAAATTTACAACACATATACAATTTTATACACAATACAATAAGAATACACAATACAATTTAACACAATAATAATAAAACATAAAATAAAACACCTAATTTTACAACACAACCTACATGATTATGTATAGGTCCTACATAATTTTCAATAGTCTTTCACTTTACTCTCATCTCATTCCCTGTAGTGGCACTATGACGCATTTCACTGACACTTTAGCACACATTTCACTGACACTCTGTAACACATTTCGCTGACACTATAGAACACATTTCATTGACGCTATAAATTATCACTGATCGGAACTGTTCACTGCACTGTAAACCATAACTTCACTGACTCACCTCGCTTCACTGATACAACAGTTCAAATAAGTCAAATAATTGCATTCTTATGCATACTGTACTTATAAACAGAACTACATTTAAACTAAACATTTCTAGTCTAAGGCCCTCTTACACGCTATTTTTAAATAATTTACAATTCAAACCAAGGAAGTAAACTCGTCAGGCTAGATAAATACATGCCACCTTAAAAATTAAATGTTGAATGTACCTTAATTTTAATTTTCACTTTATACACAACTCTTTAAATTATTCTTGAATCTCCTTAAGGAAGGACAGCCCTCAAAGACCGCTGCAGGCAGGTCATTCCAATCATTTATAGTTCTATTTAAAAATGAGAATTTACCTACATCCGTTTTCTGTTTCCTACATTTGATTTTAAAATCATGATCGTTCCTACCATAGTACGTTGGCTTTTCTAACCGAGCCGTTATGTCTACCCATGCTTTCTGACCTAGATGTGCTCTATATAATGATGTTATTCTAGTTTTCCTACGTCTGTTTTCCAAAGTTTCCCATTTAAGTTCTTTTATCGTATCGTTCCCATCTTCTCTTTTACCTTTAACAAATTTAGCTGCCCTATACTGGATTCTTTCTAAGGAATTTATCTGATATATTCTATAGGGATCCCAACATGTAGTTCCGTATTCCATTAACGGTCGCACTAATGTTAGATATGCTATTTCCCTCGATTTGGGGCTAGCCTTTCTCAAGATTCTCATAATAAAGTGAAGTGCCCTCCATGCTTTGCCTGTAACATTATCAACATGCTCTCCCCAAGAAAGTTTGGAGTTTAAATACACTCCTAGGTATTTACAACATTGTTCTTGCGGAATTACAACACCACTGAATTCGTAATTAAGAGTAGTTTCCTCTCGGGTTTTACAAAATGTTATAGATTTACTTTTTAGAACCATTTATTTTCATCCTATGCTTTAACGCCCAGTTGTAAATTTTATTCAAGTCTGTTTGAATAGCATCTACATCTGAATTATTTCTAATCTTTCTATAGATAATGCAGTCGTCTGCAAATAGCCTCACATTTGATGTAATATCCTGGCATAGGTCATTTACGTATATTATAAAGAGTAATGGACCCAGAACGCTGCCCTGTGGCACCCTGAACTTATATTTCCAATTTCCGATATTTCATGACCTACTCTAACTCTCTGGGTTCTACCTTTTAAGAATTCTTGGATCCATAGCACCACTCTTTTATCTATTCCTAGCCTACTTAACTTATCTATTAATATGTCATGTGGCACCAAATCAAATGCTTTCGAAAAGTCAATCACAACTGCATCGATTCTTCCGCCTCTATCTACCTCTTCAGCTAGATCCTGAACCAGCGACGTAATTTGACTATCACATGAGAAGCCTTCCCTAAAACCATGCTGGCGGTTGTAAACCAGTCTTTCGCATTTAGAACATGACGAATATAATCCGATATCAAATGCTCCATGACTTTACATACGACAGATGTAAGGCTAATCGGTCTGTAGTTTCCGACATCTAATTTATTTCCACCTTTATGTATGGGTACCACTATAGCTGATTTCCAGTCACATGGAATAGCTGCATTGTTTATGGAAACATGAAATATACGCATTAAGTATGGAATTATGGCCTCGGAACCTAATTTAAGAATCTCTGTAGCAATACTATCTGGTCCTCGAGACTTCCGATTTTTTAATTTCGTTATTCTCTCTCTAACCCCTTTGGAAGTTATTTTGAAAGTCGAATTTGATTCACATTCACGGTCTGTGACACAACCACTCCTATCAGCGGGATTATTATTATTATTATTATTATTATTATTATTATTATTATTATTATTATTATTATTATTGAAAACCGAAATGAAATAGGAATTTAATAAGTCGGCCTTTTCTTTGTCATCAGTTATACTTTCTCCGTTCTGATTTCGTAAAAGCACTACTCCTTCATTTTTCCCTTTTCTCCTGCGTACATAATTATAAAACTGTCTCCAATTGTTACTTTCATCTTCTTTTAAAATAGTTTTTAGAAAATTTTCCTGAGCTAACCTTTTTCACACTCAAGTTTCTTAATTAATTCAACATATTTTTCCCAATGCTCATGGCTCCGTTTACGTTTGCTAAATGCGCGCCTTGTCTTTTTCTTTAAGTAGCGAATATAATTAGTGTAATATTCTGGGTCCGGATTTTTCTTAATTATTTTAGAAGGTACACATTTTACTAATGCCTCGAAAATTATACACTTAAATTTATGCCATACATTTTCCATATTTCCTTCAGTCCTTAGAAAGTCATCATGCTTTTGTCGTAGAAACGTTTGTAATTCATGGACATCGGTTTTGTTAAAATTCCAGACAGACACTGGACTTGACCTCGGATTTACTGTGTTTTCCCATAAGATTTCTAATAAGACGCTATTGTGATCACTTATTTTATGAAGACTTTCAGAGTTGACAAAGAGAGAGACAGGTGTTAGTAGGTAAACATCTAAGAGGGCATTGTCACGCGTCGGACCATTTACTACGTGCGTGAAATCTTACGCCAGATCAATTCATTAACAAGGGTCTGTGCATCTGAATTTGTACCTGAAATCCCGTTCCAGTTAATTTTCGGGAGGTTTAGATCCCCAGCAATTACTACGTTTCGGTCTTCTGATACTGTATTAAGATATTCATTTAGTTTGTGCAAAGTTAAATTGTTTAATTCACTGGGTGGTCTGTAACATGCTATTACATCTAAGGTTTCCAGCCCATTTCTTATCTGAACATTCAATATTTCAACTTCCTCATGTATCCACAGAAGATTGCTACTTATTTCTATCTTAGTACAAACGAAAACTCCCCTCCCTTTTCACTTCTATCCTTTCTGAAGACTCTATAATCCGATCTAAAAATTTCCGAGTCATTTATGTCTTCCTAAGCCATGATTCCGTCCCAATTATTACATCTGGATTATAAACATCGACCAAGCTCCAAAACGGAATAAGTTTATTTCTAATACTTCGGCAATTAACCTGCAGTAGTCTTAGTAGGCCTGTCCTTACTTGAACATTCTGAATCCCCGTGGCACCTCGCCGTCACTGCAGGTCTACGCCGCCCGCGGATAGGTCTTCGACCGCACCCCGCTGACCGCCGGTAGTCCCACGCCCCCGCCGTCGGCTGATGGTCCTTCGGTGCCGCTGCCAGCTGATGGATCCTCGATCCCGCCGCGCCATGTTGTAGTAACTACCCGCGCGAAGAGGGATCCCATGTCTGCAGCCCTCCGATTTAGGTGGATTCCGTCTCTTCCGAAGCATCTGTCGACTATCCAGGAATTTGGATCGACGAAACGCGCACCAAGACACTCCGCTACCCACTCGAAAGCTTTATTCACACGACCCACTTTTCTCCAGTTCACATCCCTCCGTCTGACGATTCCACTGATGACAATCCCAGCTGCAGGATATTTCTTCTTCGTTTCCATCACCAAGTCATATACATCTGCTAAGAGGGATGAAGTTACAGGAGAAGAGAGGAAGTTACACAACGCAGAACTGCACGCATTGTATTCTACATCTGTACATTTCACTCCAATCATACTGATTTAAACTATCACTGACTACATTGTTACTTCTTTCTTTAGACATCATCCTGATAGTGCTGTATTTTAATTGTCTCATAATAATCTCTTTCTATTATCTAACATCATTTGAAATATATTAACATTCTATGTATTTTAGTTTAATTCTGCTACACAGTTTATTTCAGTGTTTAATTAATAGTTCATAGTATTTTGTTGTTTAATTCGTAAATAACTCTTGTATACATGTAACTCTCATCTAAATCAAATTGTTGAATTCTTAGTAAGTTCATGCATATGTATATACACTTTTTGCTGGTTGAGTGGAAAGAGAAGGCCTTACGGCCTTAACTCTGCCAGCTAAAATAAATCATCATCATCATCATTATTATTATTATTATTATTATTATTATTATTATTATTATTAAATCCAGACATTTGAGATTGACAGGGCATATAGCTCGTATGGGTGAATCCAGGAATGCATATAGAGTGTTAGTTGGGAGACTGGAGGGAAAAATACCATTGGGGAGATGGAGACGTAGATGGGAGGATAATATTAAAATGGATTTGAGTGAGATGGGTTATGACTGTAGAGACTGGATTAATCTTAATATTTGAGGGGAAAATTCGCTCTGGCGCCGGGAATCGAACCCGGGTCCTTGGTTCTACGTACCAAGCGCTCTGACCACTGAGCTACGCCGAATTCTGTAGGACAATTTAATAAATACATAATATTCTCATAGCTAGCAGTGGATCATAACTGCGGAATCCCGGCCAAATAAGTCACTCAATTGAGTGCGCTCCTAGTATAATGGCAGTTGACACTAGATATATACGTCAACATATTATATGCCTAACTTGGAGTCAGGCCACAAAGGGAAACATTGAAGGAGGAGAATTCGGTCCGGTGCAGTGGATTGAATTCGGCGTAGCTCAGTGGTCAGAGCGCTTGGTACGCAGAACCAGGGACCCGGGTTCGATCTCCGGCGCCGGAGCGAATTTTTCTCGTCAGATATTAATTGTCAATATTACATATATTATTCTGTAGGACAAATTAATAAATGTGTAATATGAATTAATCTTGCTTAGGATAGGGACTGCTGCTGTCAAAAATCTGAAAGTTAGAATTTATAAAACAGTTATATTACCGGTTGTTCTGTATGATTGTGAAACTTGGACTCTCACTTTGAGAGAGGAACATAGATTAAGGGTGTTTGAGAATAAGGTTCTTAGGAAAATATTTGGGGCTAAGAGGGATGAAGTAACAGGAGAATGGAGAAAGTTACACAACACAGAACTGCACGCATTGTATTCTTCACCTCACATAATTAGGAACATTAAATCCAGACGATTGAGATGGGCAGGGCATGTAGTACGTATGGGCGAATCCAGAAATGCATATAGAGTGTTAGTTGGGAGACCGGAGGAAAAAGACATTTAGGGTGGCCGAGACGTAGATGGGAAGATAGTATTAAAATGTATTTGAGGGAGGTGAGATATGATGGTAGAGACTGGATTAATCTTGCTCAGGATAGAGATCAATGGTGGGCTTATGTGAGGGCGGCAATGAACCTCCGGGTTCCTTAAAAGCCGTAAGTAAATAAGTGCAGTAATTATTATACAAGAAGAGATTACTGGAGTTCATTATAGGCCTAGAGAAAAAATAAACAGTGTCATTTAGTCTATTGAAGTAATATTTTGCGTGTTGAATTCGTGAAAGTTAACAAGTAAACAATTTATTTAACAAGAAATGTTAATTGCATTAACCCTTGGTTGACTGATATGCTGACGTTTTTAAAACAAAGCAGTTTAAGATCAAAACATAAAGGAGAAGGAAATTAATGATACCATTACACCATAATTAATTACAATTTTTTACGGATTAGAATGAAAATAACAATGCATTCATTTAATCATTTATTTACGTATCTATTTCTTCATTTATAGTATGACTATGGTGGATTAGATGCAATCCAGTTCAAAATGCACCACCACCATATATATAAGAATTACAAATTAACAAAGAATAATATAACTCGTAAAAAATGTAATTAACAAGCCTTGAGTTTAAAATGAAATGATATTAATTCTTTACTTACCATTTTATTAAATATTATTTTCTTATCTAATTATCTGCCACAACCATTGCGTACCCATAGAGCCTTGCATTCCCACAGAATAAAGTAGTGAACACAAAACTGAAAACTACGAGTATTAACATTTTTCTTGCATTTATCTGATTACCGGTACTTACAGTCTTGCACTCACTGTCTGTTCTGTATTTCTGTCTAATCTATTGCTTCGGTAAACATATCGCTTTCATAATAAGATTAAAATTATTTTGTTAGTTAAGGTGATACCTTGAGATTTTGCCCGTTATATACTCTTCATGGCTTTATAGTGTACTTAGTATCTATAATTCCACTTAACTCAAAGCTTTACCTTGTCCATTCACCCAATTCATTGTTTGTATATTAATAGTAAATTACAATACATTTTCAAATAGACTTCCATTGGATGCCACACAATAATCCAGTCTATTATACAACTTTCGTTTGACATTCACTACCATATCCCATATTGCTCGCTAAATTTCTCACATAATCTACGCGCCCTATTGCCCACATACAACGATTTAACAATGTCATCTTTTTCATTCATGAAGTAGATTTTCGCACATTACTAAATAAACCGTAGAATAATAACTTTCCATTCAAATCTTTGTGCCAATCCATGGCCAGTTACAATTAGCAATAATAAAAATTAGTTTAGTTTCAGTGAAAAATACTATGTATTGATTTTTTTATTAAGTGATACTTCCCATCTGCAACTTACTTTATCCATGATCGTTTATTTATAGAAAGTTTTTTCAGTTTTCTCTTTGCGCCAACACATCTCTGAAGACGATCTTGGACAATGACTTAAGCATGAATTTTCGCACAATTGTGGATCGGAATCATTGTCGCGTATACTGTAGTTTTTTTTAGTTGGTTATTTAACGACGCTGTATCAACTACTAGGTTATTTAGCGTCGATGAGATTGGTGATAGCGAGATGGTATTTGGCGAGATGAGGACGAGGATTCGCCATAGATTACCTGGCATCCACATGACGGTTTGGGAAAACCTCGGAAAAATCCCAACCAGGTAATCAGCCCAAGCGGGGATCGAACCCGAGCGCAATTTCAGAACGGCAGGCAAGTACCTTAACCGACTGAGCCACACGGGTGGCTTGTCGCGTGTCCGACATCGTCTTCAGAGATGTGTCGAAGCAGAGGGAAAACAATTTGAAAAAAATTTTCTACCAATAAATAACCATGAATAAAGTAAGGTTCAGATGGAACAATGGGTAGTTACTTTTGGGCCATCGTGTATAAATTTTAGTATTGAAATAGAATCCTATAACCAGCTGCTGAGCTAAGCGCAAGAACACGAAGTCATTCTCTTTACTTAAATTCTATTAACAACATTATATCAACTACTAAGCTACTGATAGTCTATGGACTTTGTAAAACCGAGATAGAGCCTAGGATTCGACATGGATCACCTGACATTGACTGTACAATTGAGGAAAATCTCGGAAAATCCCAAGTAATCAGAGCAAGCGGGAAACGAACCCACGCACAACAGCTCTGAATCAGTCTGTATGAAACTCATGACTGGGGCAAAAACAGCAGAAAGGTACTATATTTGAACATATTTTTCACCATAATCAATAGGTCCTCTGGAAACAAAAAATTGGCATGCTTAATATACACTATCTCTCCATTAATAAATAATTTTAATGTTTTTGAAAACCTAATAATAATAGTAATAATAATAATAATAATAATAATAATAATAATTTTTTTAAAATTATGAAACCTTTGAGAATTTTGTTCGGACAGGCAACGTTTACATAATCCAAAACATACTTAGGTTATCTTACTGAAAACTTGCATGCATGTAAAATTATCTTATGTGAACAAAATTCAGTAAAATATTTAAGATAGAATGAATGATTTTATTAAAAATATATATAGATAAAAATTTGTAAAAACAAATTAGCGTATATAAAAAATAATGAAAATCTTTGTAAAACTAATGTGTTAGAGATTTTTATGTATGTTGTAGAAATGTTTATTAAAATAAATGAAAAAAACGAACTGTATCAAAAGTAAAACATTTCAGTAAATAAGCAAGACATTGTTACTGTTAATACTACATCATTATTATTATTTCAGTACGTGACATTATGATTTTACCCCATTTGGTGGTATATGGTATTAGTTGGCAATACTGAAAAGAGAGCCTGTTTTATAACTAAATACAGATTTCATTGCTCAATACTTTCTGTATCCAGTAGGAGGTGATTTGTTTTCAGCCTAAATGGTTCATCTGACTAAAATAGGACAGTGAAAGACACTACAATTTGTAAAAGAAAAAGTGGAAATGACTGGTTTTCGGACTCATCAATTCATTTATAGGGATAAATTTCTGCACAACAGGATGCGTGGCAACTAAGAGTTGAGGCACACGGACGTCCATATCACTGTAAATGGCATTCACATTAAGCATTGCAAGACAAACGGCAACCACAAACTTTCTATTTCCTTGTACACCTGCGAATTATTATGAAGAATTGCGAAATGTATTATGTACTGAAATCGCCTTACAGAGGGAATTCAATAACTAAGTTTGCACAGAAGAGATTGAGTCCATACACAACAAAATTGTTTTCTTAATTATGAATTAGCAACTTTCAAATTAAAACATTTGCCATGTACAGCTACAACATAGGTCTGAAATGTCAATGTATTCTTCCATATAAATTGACAGTTGCTTGTTTAGTATGTCTAATGCATATGACCCAGGAATACACATTAATAGTCCAGACAAAACAAAGACATCGTTATGTTATGTAATCAATATGCGTCCTCTTTTAACTGGAGTGCATTTTATCTGTGGCCGGGAGCAAAAAGGTCTTAAGTCAATTTCTTGTGAAAATGAGATTTTTATATATTCTGAAAGCGGAAACAATTCTCTACAATCTGGTAAAACGGCTAAAGTCAAATAAGAATCCTGACTGGATTTATAGAGCGTTACCAAATGTCCTAAATACTTTTTGAAATCGAGCACACACAGAATAAAGGACTTAAGAATATTTCATGCTCTATTCCTTACAAACCATCACAAGTTTACTTTCCATGATTACCTATTAAAAAGGTCTAACTTGTATTTTAGCCATTTTATCACATACTGATGCCCTTTCCTTTTAAAACTTTAAGCACCAGGGTAAACAGTCCTATAATTGTTTAAGACCCATTTTGTATTCCTAATAATTTACATTTCTCTTTTATTTTGACATGAAAAAGGTCTTATGTTTAAATAATCCCTTCTACTCAGTTTGGCTTGTGGTCTTAAAACAGCTTAAATGCGGCTATTTTTGGAAATCAAGAAAATTGCTAAATGACCAACATTACCTATTTTAGAAGAAATATAAACAAATAATATCCAGGAAAACCTCTTAATTAAAAAAACTCCATATTTGACACCAATTCCAATCTTTCTACTGCTCTTCTGAAAAGTATAAAAGTTTTACTGAAGACCTTTTTCCTCCCGGCCACAGATATAATATTACAATTCATATACAAAGAACCAACAAATATTGCAATTTCCAATGCCGTATTTCAAGAATACGGTTTTGCTTGTAAAATGGAGACAGGAGAATTGAATTTGTAATATTACAGAAAGATACAGTACAGCACAGCACAGCTCGAGGAGTCGAAGATTATACTTTGTGTAGACGCGAATGACGTTGAAGACTTCCCGATGTCGAGAAAAACTTTCCACAAGTACTGCAACAGAAAGGCCTCTCACCAGAATGAACGCGTGCATGTAATGCAAGATTTCCTGTAGACTTGAACAATTTTTCACACACGCCACATTTGTATGGCCTTTCACCAGTATGCCGCCGTGAATGCATTGTGAGATGTCCAGAAGCACGGAAGGATTTTCCGCACACATCACATTTGAATGGCCGCTCGCCAGTATGAAGGCGTGAATGAATTTTTAGATTTCCCGAAGTCTTGAATGATTTTCCACACGTTTCGCAGTTGTATGGCGTCTCTCCTGTGTGTAGACGTAAATGCCTTTAAGATTCCCGGGCTCCGAGAAACACCTTTCACAGACGCTGCACTTAAATGGTTTTTCGCCTGTGTGTTGGAGCATATGGCTTCTCAGATGGCAAGATTCTTTGAAACATTTCCGCATACAGTGCATTTGAAGGATCTCTCGCTTGAGTGTCTGCGTTTATGACTTATCAGACTTCCCTTCACGGAAAATGATTTGTCACACATATCACAATTGAAAGGCTTCTCCCCTGTATGTATGATTTTATGTCTTCTGAGATTTCCGGCCTCCAAAACCCGAATCCACAAACATCACATTTAAATGGCCTTTCACCCGTGTGTGAGCGTGTGTGGTTTTTTAATTTCCCTTTTCCGAGAATGACTTTCCACATAAATCGCATACAAAAGGCCTCTCCTGTGTGTACACGTGCGTGCCTTTTGAGATGGTTCGAACGCGAAAAAAGCCACTCCACAAACATTGCATTTGAAAGACTTCTTCCTTTTCTGAGTCTGAACGAGGGCATTCGCTGAACCTTCGCCGTAACTGTTTCCTGAATCCGTCCGATTTTCGCCTGCAACTCTATCGCTGCGAGATTGTGTTTGCAGCTGCTTTTCTCTTGTGATAAGATTCTTGTATGAAGAATAGGCAGAGGCTGGGTCATCAGGGTAAATGGAACTCTGCCGGTATTGGCCCATCTTCACAACCTCGGCATGTGCAACAGTATCTTCTGATATAACGGTACCCTGATGAGCAGTTGCATTGCTGTGAAAAAAAGATTTGAGGTTCAGATCTGTCTTCGAACAATTGATTAAACAACAATAACATAAATATATTCTGTGATTTGCACTGAAACACACAAATCAATAACAGATTATCAGAAGTAAATAAATTGAGTTACATGAAAAGTAAAATTGTGGCATAGTTGGAAAGTGGAAATACAGTGTACCTGATATTCCGCGTATTTCATTTCTTTCGTTGATCAAAATAATTTAGGATACCGATCGTCCAGTTCAATGGTGCGATAACTAAAAAATTGCCGTTTTTTAGTTATTTATACTACTGAAAGCCCCTTTCGGAGCTCTTTCCGATTCAATATTGAGATACGTCATATTTACAACCAATAAGAAAAAAACTGAATAAACTGCTTTAGAAATAATTATAACCATGGACTTCACTAATTCATTATTAGTACAATAATAGCCAAATGGTAAAATAAGAGTAAATAATCATTTTGTACATGGTGCCTTTTCGGTATCACTTGTGAGGTTCAGATCTGTCTTCCAACGTTGACTAAACAACAATAACACAAATATATTCTGTGATTTGCACTGAAACACAGAAATAAATAACAGATTATCAGAATTAAAAATTTTGAGTTCCATAAAAAGTAAAATCGTGGCATAGTTCGAAAGTGGAAATACAGTGTACCTGATATTCCGCGTATTTCATTTGTTTCGTTGATCATAAAATAATTTAGGATATCGATCATCCAGTTCAAAAGTGCGACAACTCAAAATTGCTATTTTTTAGTACATTATGCAACGAGCGTATAATGGTAGTAATTAAGACGCGAGTATGTTTGTTTATGAAACGAGCGCAAGCGTGTTTCATAATTTTCATACGAGCGTCTTAATTACCATTATAGGCAAGTTTCATACGACTTTTATGCTCGACCATATTTCTAACTTGAATTATTCAAAAGTAGGTCATGTTATGTTATGTAAGTGAGTAGCGAACTGACCTGAATTGTGAGATGTGCGTAGACGCGAAAGTATTGATTTTTTCCGGAGGGACGAAAATGTCATTGACCTTGATATAATCTAGAGAATAACATGAACATTAATATTGATATAATCTGGAAATTTATTTAGAATTGAAAACGAGATGACAAATTGAATTTATTTGAATATTATTTACAGTTAACGCTAATTATTATAGTAACAGAACATAAACCTTCTGCGTCAGACTGTTGATTTCCAGCCTCCGTGACGTTTCGCTAATTGTCTTCGGATTGTATATTTGGCAATAATCGATACTTGCGGTTTTATAATAGTACAATGGTGATTTCTCATTGGCTTATAACAGAACTATAATGAATATGTCTTACTTTAATGAGTGCATTAAATGGCTACTACCAGGTGTATAATTACTACATTTCGGCATGGTCGAACATAATAGTTATTTATACTACTGAAAGCCCCCTTTCGAGCACTTTCCGATTCAGGATTGAGATAAGTTATATTTACAACCAATAAGGAAAAAAACTGAATAAACTGCTTTAGAAATAATTATAACTATCGACTTTACTAATTCATTTCGAAATCTATTAATAATGAACTGGAGGAATGTGATGTAGTCGTCCTGAATACTGACTCATTTCCTAATTGTCGTGGTTATGAACCAGAAATCTGTTCCTTTCTAAGTGATTTATTTGAAACTTTCAACTGAAGATATCTCAAAACTTGTTTTTTGAGTTGTCACTTTTGAACTAGACGATCGATATAGTTATTTAAAAGTAAATAGCGAATTAATTTCACTTTCGATCACAAAATATAGAGATAATGTTTCGCATGTCTCTCAGCCGCATCTGGTCTTTATTCCACGAAATACAAAATACAAGAAAGAAAAGTTACAGATCTACATATTTACAAATTTTTGTGTACGAACACTTCTGTAAGAAGTAAAAAATAAATAGTTTCTATGCTGTGATTAGTATTTAATTGTCATTTGTTTATAATTTACAAATGGTGTGATAGAAATTTACAAATTTTATAGGTATTTCTTAACGTATACTCTGATATGGGTAAACAGCTGGAATTATATTATTTTAGACCCTAAAATTGGCTGAGGTGTATTTTGTAGAGAAAAAAATAACTTGTATTCTTATTCTGGTGGTAAAGCCCCTGTGCGATCTTACAAGCATAATCGCCTCGGAAAGAATATGGGAGAAATAATTAATGATGGTTACTGGAGTTTAATGAAAACAGAGATTCTGGTGAGTGATGAACTTGAACAGGTACTAAATGATGTACACAGTATGGGCCAAAAAAATAAACAGTACTGAAATTATCGCTCATCTGCTGTCCATTTTTCCTTAGCAACGAATTATTTATTTATTGTATACAACAGTTGGACCTACTTCACCAGAATTCAGTGTTGCGTTGATTTCTGACGGGTTATGGTTCTCACAATGGAAAGAGAAGGTGTTTATTGTCCAGCATTATTCGTCATCTGGAGTACTGAAATTACAAGCTACTCTGAAAATCAAGATAAGTCATTATAACATGCAAAGCGACAGTGAGACTGATCCCGTATGATGGAAAACCACACGACGACAGTAACACTGTTGTGTTATTTGATGTCGCATTGTTAAATCGTTTCCATGGTACTGCTCTGGACACTGCACTCCATATGTCAGGCGATCCGTATCGAGTCCTAGGCTTCATCTGCCCTTTTTCACAAATTCATCGACTATAAGTAGCCCAGTAGTTGATATAATCTATACTAATAATAAATCTGTAGCCGAAATTTTTCTGGTAATTTTCGATTTTCCAAAAATAATTGGTGTTAACATGTATAATTAATCATCCTGAAACCGAAAATCGCTTTTTGAAATTTTTGTTTCTATGTCTGTCTGTCTGGATATTACCTTTTCACGCGATAATTGCTGAACAGATTTATATCAAAATTGGAATATAAATTAAGTTCGTTGTAACTTAGATTTTAGGCTATATGGCATTCAAAATACTTCATTTAAAAGGGGGTTTTACAAGAGGGCCTGAATTAAATAAATCGAAATATCCCGTATTATTAATTTTCATGAAAAATATTACATAACAGAAGTTTATTTAACAATAATTTGATAAGTTTTATTCTATAAAAATTTTGATAGGACTGATATTTAATGACATAAATGAGTTTTAAAATTACAATAACGCCATCTAAGGCGATGTACTGAAATAAAAACAAATGACTACGTCTATAAGGGGCCTTGACAACAACAATCGAAAGCTATTAAACATAGCCTAGAGAATGTTTCTGTGTTTGTGTGAAGTAATATCGGAAGCTAATTAATTGTTTAATTATTATTTCACCATTGGAAAGTGTAGTTTCTCTAGATGGACATAATTCTACAATGTTATTACAGTAACTTCTGAAACATATAGCAAGCAATATAAAGTATACACGTTAAAACTAAATGATATGTCAATCTTCATTAAACTATGGTTGCATGTAATAACAATTAAGAAACATGTTAAAGGAATTGTCATTGCACCAAATGATTTCTCTGAACCAAAATGATGGCATTTAATTATTTAAAACAATTTAAATTAAGTAACATATTAAACGATTTCTCCTTCTATCAAACACGAATGTTCCCGGATCAAACGTCCTATTTTTAATTATGTAATTACTTTATATTTATTCTAACGGTGCAGCGGAGCACACGGGTACGGCTATGTTGTTAAATAATACGTTTTAGTAAAGAGGATGAGTTCGTATTCTTGCGCTCAGCCCTCCAGCTGGTTATAGGATTTCTATTTCAATACTAAAATTTATGCAGGATGGTCCAAAAGTAACTACGCATTTTTCCACCTGCAACTTACTTTATTCATGGTTATTTATTTGTAGAAAGTCTAAGTGATAATGTGCACGATTTCCACATTATAAAGTTTTCGCACCCTTACTAGTCCACTAAACCAGACGTCTCAATAGGGCCTTCTCAGAGCACTTCCTCCTTTTCTCTTTTCAATGTAAGAGTGGAACAAGATGCAGGACCAGTTCGTGTATCTCCGGATGAGCGTCATTGACCGCGACGTTTGAATGAACTTGCAACCGCTACGATGTAACAGTGTCTTTTGGTCCTCTCCGAGGAAAAAATGTTTTTTTTCCCAAAAAGTATGGGAAAAAAAAGCTTTCAAGGG
>JAJSOF020000041.1:22555411-22562911 GCA_025594305.2 Periplaneta americana
TAACCACAATCCATGTCCTTTTGGAAACAAAAAATTGGCATGCTTATACACTATCTCTCCATTAATAAATAATTTTAATGTTTTTGAAAACCTAATAATAATAGTAATAATAATAATAATAATAATAATAATAATAATTTTTTTAAAATTATGAAACCTTTTGAGAATTTTGTTCGGACAGGCAACGTTTACATAATCCAAAACATACTTAGGTTATCTTACTGAAAACTTGCATGCATGTAAAATTATCTTATGTGAACAAAATTCAGTAAAATATTTAAGATAGAATGAATGATTTTATTAAAAAATATATATAGATAAAAATTTGTAAAAACAAATTAGCGTATATAAAAAATAATGAAAATCTTTGTAAAACTAATGTGTTAGAGATTTTTATGTATGTTAGAAATGTTTATTAAAATAAATGAAAAAAACGAACTGTATCAAAAGTAAAACATTTCAGTAAATAAGCAAGACATTGTTACTGTTTAATACTACATCATTATTATTATTTCAGTACGTGACATTATGATTTTACCCCATTTGGTGGTATATGGTATTAGTTGGCAATACTGAAAAGAGAGCCTGTTTATAACTAAATACAGATTTCATTGCTCAATACTTTCTGTATCCAGTAGGAGGTGATTTGTTTTCAGCCTAAATGGTTCATCTGACTAAAATAGGACAGTGAAAGACACTACAATTTGTAAAAAAAGAAAAAAGTGGAAATGACTGGTTTTCGGACTCATCAATTCATTTATAGGGATAAATTTCTGCACAACAGGATGCGTGGCAACTAAGAGTTGAGGCACACGGACGTCCATATCACTGTAAATGGCATTCACATTAAGCATTGCAAGACAAACGGCAACCACAAACTTTCTATTTCCTTGTACACCTGCGAATTATTATGAAGAATTGCGAAATGTATTATGTACTGAAATCGCCTTACAGAGGGAATTCAATAACTAAGTTTGCACAGAAGAGATTGAGTCCATACACAACAAAATTGTTTTCTTAATTATGAATTAGCAACTTTCAAATTAAAACATTTGCCATGTACAGCTACAACATAGGTCTGAAATGTCAATGTATTCTTCCATATAAATTGACAGTTGCTTGTTTAGTATGTCTAATGCATATGACCCAGGAATACACATTAATAGTCCAGACAAAACAAAGACATCGTTATGTTATGTAATCAATATGCGTCCTCTTTTAACTGGAGTGCATTTTATCTGTGGCCGGGAGCAAAAAGGTCTTAAGTCAATTTCTTGTGAAAATGAGATTTTTATATATTCTGAAAGCGGAAACAATTCTCTACAATCTGGAAAAACGGCTAAAGTCAAATAAGAATCCTGACTGGATTTATAGAGCGTTACCAAATGTCCTAAATACTTTTTGAAATCGAGCACACACAGAATAAAGGACTTAAGAATATTTCATGCTCTATTCCTTACAAACCATCACAAGTTTACTTTCCATGATTACCTATTAAAAAGGTCTAACTTGTATTTTAGCCATTTTATCACATACTGATGCCCTTTCCTTTTAAAACTTTAAGCACCAGGGTAAACAGTCCTATAATTGTTTAAGACCCATTTTGTATTCCTAATAATTTACATTTCTCTTTATTTTGACATGAAAAAGGTCTTATGTTTAAATAATCCCTTCTACTCAGTTTGGCTTGTGGTCTTAAACAGCTTAAATGCGGCTATTTTGGAAATCAAGAAAATTGCTAAATGACCAACATTACCTATTTTAGAAGAAATATAAACAAATAATATCCAAAAAAACCTCTTAATTAAAAAAACTCCATATTTGACACCAATTCCAATCTTTCTACTGCTCTTCTGAAAAGTATAAAAGTTTTACTGAAGACCTTTTCCTCCCGGCCACAGATATAATATTACAATTCATATACAAAGAACAACAAATATTGCAATTTTCCAATGCCGTATTTCAAGAATACGGTTTTGCTTGTAAAATGGAGACAGGAGAATTGAATTTGTAATATTACAGAAAGATACAGTACAGCACAGCACAGCTCGAGGAGTCGAAGATTATACTTTGTGTAGACGCGAATGACGTTGAAGACTTCCCGATGTCGAGAAAAACTTTCCACAAGTACTGCAACAGAAAGGCCTCTCACCAGAATGAACGCGTGCATGTAATGCAAGATTTCCTGTAGACTTGAACAATTTTTCACACACGCCACATTTGTATGGCCTTTCACCAGTATGCCGCCGTGAATGCATTTGTGAGATGTCCAGAAGCACGGAAGGATTTTCCGCACACATCACATTTGAATGGCCGCTCGCCAGTATGAAGGCGTGAATGAATTTTTAGATTCCCGAAGTCTTGAATGATTTTCCACACGTTTCGCAGTTGTATGGCGTCTCTCCTGTGTGTAGACGTAAATGCCTTTTAAGATTCCCGGGCTCCGAAACACCTTTCACAGACGCTGCACTTAAATGGTTTTTCGCCTGTGTGTTGGAGCATATGGCTTCTCAGATGGCAAGATTCTTTGAAACATTTCCCGCATACAGTGCATTTGAAGGATCTCTCGCTTGAGTGTCTGCGTTTATGACTTATCAGACTTCCCTTCACGGAAAATGATTTGTCACACATATCACAATTGAAAGGCTTCTCCCCTGTATGTATGATTTTATGTCTTCTGAGATTTCCGGCCTCCAAAACCCGAATCCACAAACATCACATTTAAATGGCCTTTCACCCGTGTGTGAGCGTGTGTGGTTTTTTAATTTCCCCTTTTCCGAGAATGACTTTCCACATAAATCGCATACAAAGGCCTCTCTCCTGTGTGTACACGTGCGTGCCTTTTGAGATGGTTCGAACGCGAAAAAGCCACTCCACAAACATTGCATTTGAAAGACTTCTTCCTTTTCTGAGTCTGAACGAGGGCATTCGCTGAACCTTCGCCGTAACTGTTTCCTGAATCCGTCCGATTTTCGCCTGCAACTCTATCGCTGCGAGATTGTGTTTTGCAGCTGCTTTCTCTTGTGATAAGATTCTTGTATGAAGAATAGGCAGAGGCTGGGTCATCAGGGTAAATGGAACTCTGCCGGTATTGGCCCATCTTCACAACCTCGGCATGTGCAACAGTATCTTCTGATATAACGGTACCCTGATGAGCAGTTGCATTGCTGTGAAAAAAGATTTGAGGTTCAGATCTGTCTTCGAACAATTGATTAAACAACAATAACATAAATATATTCTGTGATTTGCACTGAAACACACAAATCAATAACAGATTATCAGAAGTAAATAAATTGAGTTACATGAAAAGTAAAATTGTGGCATAGTTGGAAAGTGGAAATACAGTGTACCTGATATTCCGCGTATTTCATTTCTTTCGTTGATCACAAAATAATTTAGGATACCGATCGTCCAGTTCAATGGTGCGATAACTAAAAAAATTGCCGTTTTTTAGTTATTTATACTACTAAGCCCCTTTCGGAGCTCTTTCGATTCAATATTGAGATACGTCATATTTACAACCAATAAGAAAAAACTGAATAAACTGCTTTAGAAATAATTATAACCATGGACTTCACTAATTCATTATTAGTACAATAATAGCCAAATGGTAAAATAAGAGTAAATAATCATTTTGTACATGGTGCCTTTTCGGTATCACTTGTGAGGTTCAGATCTGTCTTCCAACGTTGACTAAACAACAATAACACAAATATATTCTGTGATTTGCACTGAAACACAGAAATAAATAACAGATTATCAGAATTAAAAATTTTGAGTTCCATAAAAAGTAAAATCGTGGCATAGTTCGAAAGTGGAAATACAGTGTACCTGATATTCCGCGTATTTCATTTGTTTCGTTGATCATAAAATAATTTAGGATATCGATCATCCAGTTCAAAAGTGCGACAACTCAAAAATTGCTATTTTTTTTAGTACATTATGCAACGAGCGTATAATGGTAGTAATTAAGACGCGAGTATGTTTGTTTATGAAACGAGCGCAAGCGTGTTTCATAATTTTCATACGAGCGTCTTAATTACCATTATAGGCAAGTTTCATACGACTTTTTATGCTCGACCATATTCTAACTTGAAATTATTCAAAAGTAGGTCATGTTATGTTATGTAAGTGAGTAGCGAACTGACCTGAATTGTGAGATGTGCGTAGACGCGAAAGTATTGATTTTTCCGAGGGACGAATGTCATTGACCTTGATATAATCTAGAGAATAACATGAACATTAATATTGATATAATCTGAAATTTATTTAGAATTGAAAAACGAGATGACAAATTGAATTTATTTGAATATTATTTACAGTTAACGCTAATTATTATAGTAACAGAACATAACCTTCTGCGTCAGTATTGGATTTCCAGCCTCCGTGACGTTTCGCTAATTGTCTTTCGATTGTATATCCGAGAATAATCGATACTTGCGGTTTTATAATAGTACAATGGTGATTTCTCATTGGCTGAATAACAGAACTATAATGAATAGGTGTACTTTAATGAGGTGCATTAAATGGCTACTACCAGGTGTATAATTACTACATTTCGGGCATGGTCGAACATAATAGTTATTTATACTACTGAAAGCCCCTTTCGGAGCACTTTCCGATTCAGGATTGAGATAAGTTATATTTACAACCAATAAGGAAAAAAACTGAATAAACTGCTTTAGAAATAATTATAACTATCGACTTTACTAATTCATTTCGAAATCTATTAATAATGAACTGGAGGAATGTGATGTAGTCGTCCTGAATACTGACTCATTTCTAATTGTCGTGGTTATGAACCAGAAATCTGTTCCTTTCTAAGTGATTTATTTGAAACTTTCAACTGAAGATATCTCAAAACTTGTTTTTTGAGTTGTCGCACTTTTGAACTAGACGATCGATATAGTTATTTAAAAGTAAATAGCGAATTAATTTCACTTTCGATCACAAAATATAGAGATAATGTTTCGCATGTCTCTCAGCCGCATCTGGTCTTTATTCCACGAAAGTACAAAATACAAGAAAGAAAAGTTACAGATCTACATATTTACAAATTTTTGTGCTTCACGAACACTTCTGTAAGAAGTAGAAAATAATAGTTTCTATGCTGTGATATTAGTATTTAATTGTCATTTGTTTATAATTTTACAAATGGTGTGATAGAAATTTATAAATTTTATAGGTATTTCTTAACGTATACTCTTGATATGGGTAAACAGCTGAATTATATTATTTTAGACCCTAAAATTGGCTGAGGTGTATTTTGTAGAGAAAAAAATAACTTGTATTCTTATTCTGGTGGTAAAGAATTTGCGATCTGTCAACATAATCGCCTCGGAAAGAATATCTCGAGAAATAATTAATGATGGTTACTGGAGTTTAATCAGAGATTCTTGGTGAGTGATGAACTTGAACAGGTACTAAATGATGTACAGTATGCGCCAAAAAAAATAAACAGTACTGAAATTATCGCTCATCTGCTGTCCACGTTTCCTTAGCAACGAATTATTTATTTATTGTATACAACAGTTGGACATACTGTGAATTCAGTGTTGCGTTGATTTCTGCTATTATGGTTCTCACAATGGAAGAGAAGGTGTTTATTGTCCAGCATTATTCCGGTCATACGGAGTACTGAAATTACAAACATACTCTGAAAATCAAGATAAGTCATTATAACATGCAAAGCGACATGAGACTGATCCCGTATGATGGAACTTCTCGACGACAGCTAACACTGTTGTGTTATTTGGTGCCGCATTGTTAAATCGCTCCTGGTACTGCTCTGACACTGCACTCCGTATGTCAGGCGATCCGTATCGAGTCCTAGGCTTCATCTCCTTTTCACAAATTCATCGACTATAAGTAGCCCAGTAGTTGATATAATCTATACTAATAATAAATCTGTAGCCGAAATTTTTCTGGTAATTTTCGATTTTCCAAAATAATTGGTGTTAACATGTATAATTAACCATCCTGAAACCGAAAATCGCTTTTGAAATTTTTGTTTCTATGTCTGTCTGTCTGGATATTACCTTTTCACGCGATAATTGCTGAACAGATTTATATCAAAATTGGAATATAAATTAAGTTCGTTGTAACTTAGATTTTAGGCTATATGGCATTCAAAATACTTCATTTAAAAAGGGGTTTACAAGAGGGCTTGAATTAAATAAATCGAAATATCTCCCGTATTATTAATTTTCATGAAAAATATTACATAACAGAAGTTTATTTAACAATAATTTCCGATAAGTTTTATTCTATACAAAATTTTGATAGGACCGATATTTAATGACATAAATGAGTTTTAAAATTACAATAACAACGCCATCTAAGGCGCTGTACTGAAATAAAAACAAATGACTTCGTCTATAAGGGGCCTTGGACAACAACAATCGAAAGCTATTAAACATAGCCTACAGAGAATGTTTCTGTGTTTGTGTGAAGTAATATCGGAAGCTAATTAATTGTTTAATTATTATTTCACCATTGGAAAGTGTAGTTTCTCTAGATGGACATAATTCTACAATGTTATTACAGTAACTTCTGAAACATATAGCAAGCAATATAAAGTATACACGTTAAAACTAAATGATATGTCAATCTTCATTAAACTATGGTTGCATGTAATAACAATTAAGAAACATGTTAAAGGAATTGTCATTGCACCAAATGATTGCTCTCTGAACCAAAATGATGGCATTTTAATTATTTAAAACAATTTAAATTAAGTAACATATTAAACGATTTCTCCTTCTATCAAACACGAATGTTCCCTGGATCAAACGTCCTATTTTAATTATGTAATTACTTTATATTTATTTCTAACGGGTGCAGCGGAGCACACAATGGGTACGGCTAGTGTTGTTAAATAATACGTTTTAAGTAAAGAGGATGAGTTCGTATTCTTGCGCTCAGCTCTCCAGCTGGTTATAGGATTCTATTTCAATACTAAAATTTATGCAGGATGGTCCAAAAGTAACTACGCATTTTTCCACCTGCAACTTACTTTATTCATGGTTATTTATTTGTAGAAAGTCTATGGATAATGTGCACGATTTCCACATTATAAAGTTTTCGCACCCTACTAGTCCACTAAACCAGACGTCTCAATAGGGCCTTCTCAGAGCACTTCCTCCTCTTTCTCTTTTTCAATGTAAGAGTGGAACAAGATGCAGGACCAGTTCGTGTATCTCCGGATGACGTCATTGACCGCGACGTTTGAATAGACATCTGCAACCGCTACGATGTAACAGTCAGTCATTGTGTCCATCTCCGAGGAAAGAATGTTTTTTTTTACCGCAAATGTATGAAGAAATAAAAGCTTTCATAGGGAAAGCGAAATTGTGGGAGACGCAAGTTTCAGTGGGTAACTGTTACCACTTTATTAATCTAAAATTGTTACCTGATTTGAATCAAGACCAGTGTAACAAATATAATGAAATACTGAAGGACTTGAGAAAAGAATTTCAGATCAGATTTAAGATTTGAATA
>JAJSOF020000041.1:22567911-22732695 GCA_025594305.2 Periplaneta americana
TTTGTCTGATATTCTTGTTGGCCAAAATCAATTTCAAGTACCTATTAAATAAAATATCCAAAACTAATGTAAAGACTAAAAATTAAATTGTGTCACCTTATGGACATAAATGTATTTACCTCAAAGCAACAGGAGTTGTAATAAAAGTAGCAACCTGCTATCTCTTTGATTTCGTTGTGGGTTATTTAGTGTTCTTGCTAAATTTTTCGTTGATTGCTATAAAAATTGAAGTCTTCGCCTGAAATTATCGTCGTTACATAATTCTAAAGGTTTATTCCTGTTCTTCAACACTATAATCCTAGGATTTAATGCTCGTAGGACACATATTTGTCTCTGATAATAACCATCCAGCTGATCTACTATACATGAAGGTACAATTTTAAACGTATCCCAGTTGTGCTCTATGCTTCAGAACCTGGTTGCGACCCATGCTCATAAAAATGAACGAGATCCTATTTGATAACTAAACGCAGCTAACCCATTATATTCCACCGTTTGATACATCGTCTTTGTGTTAACTGCATTTTGTTTCGTTGTACAGAGATTTGTTTAATATAAAAGTACATAATATAATAAGCAACACCAATTTTCCTCCTTAAAGTGGGTATTTCAATATGAAAACTATGCAGTAAAATAGGAAAACTACAAAATTATTTTCCAGCCTGTTTTTCTGCTGCTTTCCTAACCAATTGTGGCTTGTTTTTCACTCTTGACTATCAGATAACTCAAAAGGACATAATACAAAAAGAAATTGGAAGTAGAAGAGGCAGTGCCCCCACGAGCTCAACTCACCTCCACTTTACAGTTCGTGGCGGGAAAGGTAACAGCAGCTGAACTTTCTTCAAGTTGTACATCAGGTGTGAGGTCATAGCTGTGGTCCACGTACTCCGTCTTTATCTGATCCACCTGCAGATACACGAAATTTCCTTCCTGGGGAAAAAGAGAGAGGCATAAGGCATGAGAAACCCCAGAAATTCAGACCCCGATATTTTTCTCACTATTGATAAACAAAAATATTATGACAGTGAGTGCCAAGAATTTCCGCAGTTTCCCGCCAGTTTAGAAAAAGTTTCAGCAGTCTGGCACCAGATGGCTTCATGCTATTGTGAATGCTCACATTTAAATACATTTTAAGATTATTTCCGTTCTCGTTCTCGTTGCCGTTTCCGTTCCTGGCTTATTGTGAACCAGCCTTTATTCTTGGAACTACTTGGTTCTTCAACCAAACGATAGAGCGCATTTTTTTGTCCTCTATACATAAACAACACAAGTTCCTATATGCACTCCAAGTAAAGAAATTTTTCAAGAATTCAATATTTTACCACTCCCCTGCATCTACATCCTAGAATCTGTTTGCTTTATACATAAGAACTCTGAAACTCACAACCATAACACAAGAACTGCCAACAACTTGCATATAAACTGTCATACTATTACCAAAAGTCTGAACAGTACTTCTCATACAGGTATCTTATTATATAACAAGATACCTGGGATATTAAACATTTAAATTATGAAGGTTTCAAAACCAGGGTAAAAACTATTCTGCTCCAGTCCATGCTGTTCAAAATCACTGATTTCTTGCATTAAAGCTATAAAGCAAAATACCTACCTTCATTACTGTTGCACATAATATTTTCTCCAAACAATATTGATAATAATGTAGGACTATCTTGTTTTTACCTAATCTCTGTTAATTAATTTATTTAATGTCTTGTAAACGGAAAATATATTATATATCTTGTTATTTATTGTGTCTTTTGGGAGTTTTACTATCCTTTGAAAACTTAAGAGTGTTAAAATTAATACTAGAAATCAATTAAATTCATACTAGAAATGTTATTTTGTGTGTGTGTGTGCGTGCGTGCGCGTGTTTTTTTTTTTCTGTTTGTATCTAATGACGAACCTATAATCTGTAATAGATTGTACAGGAAATGAATAACTACAATACAATACAATACAATACAACTCAACAATGAAAAAATTGGAGTTGCCTGGTTTTTTCCCCAAACCATTCAATTATTTATTCGTAAAATTAGCTTCTTGTTCTTTCTACTACAGTAGGTGATGAGATTTAATTAATTAATTGTATAAACATAATAATTAACATTTGATGCAATAACAATTTCCTTTTTGTGTTATATTTGAAGGAAAGTGAATATGTTCTCTGATAATGGAAAAAATAAAAATACAGATACAGAATAGATAGTCTGCCATTAAACGAATTGTTTAAACATAGTAAATAATTCTAAGTGCAATACAAACTTTCAATTTGCTTCGGCCTATACTGTATATAAATAGTACATTATGCAACGAACCTATAATGGTAGTAATTAAGACGCGAGTAAGTTTATGAAACAAGCGCAAGCGAGTTTCATAATATTCATACGAGCGTCTTAATTACCATTATAGTCAATTTTCATACGATTTTTTATGCTCGACCATATTTCTAATTTGAAATTATTCATAAGTATTCATGTTATTCTTATCTGACTGAGGAGCGGAACTGACCTTGTGCAATACCTCGTAAATTGTGAGATGTACGCAGACGCGAAAGTATTGATTTTTTCCGAAAAACAAATGTCGACATTGACCTTGATATAATCTAGAGTAAAATAAACATTAATCTTGATATAACCTTGAAACTGAATTAGGCATTGAAAAACGAGATGACAAATTGAATTTATTTGAATATTATTTACAATTAACGCTAATTATTATAGTAACAGAACTGATTTACTGTGCAATTGGTGAAATGAATTAGTGGGAATGTGCTTTGTGAAAGGCTGGAAGATGACGGTGAATTGATGTTAATTTGTGTGTTGTTTTTTTCGACTGAGTTTAATATTATATTTGAGATTTCAATTTTATTTTGATCGATTCTTCAACATAACCTTCTGCGACAGTTTTGGATTTCCAGCCTCTGTGGCATACCCGAGAATAATCGATACTTGCGCTTTCATATTGCTACAATGATATTTTCTGATTGGTGGAACACCTGAACTTTAATGAATAGGTGTACTTTAATGAGGTCCATTAAAGGGCTGCTACCAGGTGTATAATTACTACATTTCGGCATGGTCGAGCATAAAATACATTAAGCTATAAAATATCCTAAATATTAAGAACAAACATTCTTGGGGTCAAAAATACCCCACGTAAGTAGTATGAAATTCTTGAGGAGCTAAGTTGTAAGGATTAAAAACGACAAAATTTCCGTGCACTGGACAGTAGACCTAATTATCTTCCCGTCCACTAAAAGGTACATAGGCTATTCTAGGCAGACTTCCACATTTCATTCCAGAAGTAAAGCATTTATATCAAAGACATTAAAGGAGCTGTCTTCTATTGATTCACATGTTAACTGAAGAGACAAGTTGCATGCAAGAAAACTAGCAGTTGTACTTGTAGAAGAAACGGGAATTATACGAATAGTTTATTAGCTTATATTTATCCGCCTGAATTAATAGGTTCCCGAAACAGACAAGGTAAACAAAAATACAATATTGCAATATACACTCTTAGCTCTTATATTCCCGAACCAGGTCCAGCCACTAGGTGCGCTGAAGTTGCCCTGCGATATATCGAAGAGATGGCTGTCTACTTCTTTAATGTCTTTGCTTATACCATTCACGTGAACAAAATAGAAAAAGTCCTTTCACTTTACCTCCGTCAAAGGCTTCTTTTCTTCTTCATCTCTGTTATCATGAGGTTGTAAGTCCAACGGATCTACTTCAGGTTCTATCTTGATCAAATCCATCTCAACTAAAAGAAGTTATTAAAAACTGACATTAATGTGTGAAATGTGATTCGCTGAACACATCAGCAGTTCTTACGATATATTTTATCTGAATTTCTTCGAGAATAATTATTATAAGATATCACCACAGTCTAGTATATACATTCACGAAGCTCAATACATAGTAAATATGCATCCATAGATAGTTGCTAACCACTAGGATCGCTAATATCGCCTCATTACAGACAATGCGAAATAGTATACCGGCACAGTTTATTGTTCCTAGCACCCTCACAACTCAAGCTTCGTGACTGTATGGGCTATTCCATATGAAATCGTTCAGTAAAAAGCCTCGCATTTGTTTTATACTCTAATTTTTTCCCTACTTATACAAGGTGCTGAGGGGAGTGCATTTTCAAAATATACTCTCGAAAGTCAAACGGTTTTCGTATTATTGAGCTACAAATTTAGCGTATTTTATAAAAACAAGCCTCTTTCAGCGCTCAGAACTCTGGAACCATTTACTGCAGAACATTGAACGAGAGCTTATTTTGAAGCTGACATTTGGTTCTGTTAAGAAGTAATCCTTATTTTTATTGTACACAGAGAGACAGATAATCTGATTTTACTTCCTTTTAGGCCTTTTGGCCATTTGTAAAAATGTAAAAAAATATTGAGAAAAACCTTGCATTATTAAGAGGGATTCGGCATTGTTTGCTTAGTGGTATGGCAGTAAGTTTCGAGGGTATTAAGTAGATTATTTTCACACGCCTAGACTTGAACGGCGCAATACCGCACGCACTGACCGAGAGCTGAAGATAAGAGAGCGTTGGGCGTCATTTTACTCCTATGTTTATGAAAACCTGTGATAAAGTTAGCACAGCCATGACTGCTAGACAACACATCACGTGTTTGTCTCCTGGCCTTGCTTGTCTCGGTTAAGCTCCCGTCTCACAGTCAGCTGGTTAGTTCACGCATATACTATTTATTTTCTCTATTTGATATTTTCAATCCTTTCTTATCAACATACCATCAGTAAAAATATGTGTTTATTTGTACTTTCAATGTTGAATCTAACTGTATATTTTAAAAATATTTTTTCCTAGCCAAAGGCGTCTTAATGAGGACAAATCTAAATTTGTCCATTTCCATAAAAAGTAAGAAAATCTGTTTATAACTTATGTGAATATAAACTTTAATTTATCAGTATCAAAATAAACCATGTTTTTGATCATTGGGTGAAAGGGTTTCGGAGCTACATCAATTTAAAGTCGCTAATTTTATGAAAATACGATAAATTTAAATACTTTTAATTTAAACACTATGAAGTTCTGATACCTCAAACTTTGCACAAAGCATTGTATCACAGTTCTCTACGTACAAAAAAAGTTTCACTGTATTTAGAAATTTACTGTAAGGTCAATTTTCTCTATATTTCGGTCGATTTGAGATGGAATAGATCGTATATACTAGACTGTGATATTAAACAAAAGTATGAAATATATTTCTACGTGAGGAAATTGTTTGAATTTGAGGCCAATCTTCGATATATCCCCACACCACACACAATTGACGTCTGATTTGAGTTTCGTTATGCGTTAATGAGGGGATAGCTAAGTAATATGAGGCTGATATAAATATGTGACAAGGTTAGTTAGTGGGTTAGTCGAATGAATATTTAAGTGATGTGAGGCCGAGAAATATGAAAAGGTTTCAATGTTTAATTACATTTTCTGTCCTATATGCAGCGTGGGGACATCGAAGTTTCGCCGAATTTAATGCATTTCCTTTATTCACACATGCAAAAACGGTTAATTACACAATATTAAACGAAGAGATAGATATAAATGTCCATGAAAGATGTCCAATTAATGTTATTTTGTACAATAAGTGGTGGAGAATTCAATCTTACTTGCGAGCAAACTCGTGAGCTGAATAATCGGTCGGTCACGGCACCCTTGATCAGAATACGCCAGAAATTTATAGGATTGTGCAAAGTCTATGCAAAGAAAATGCCGGATATATGCTCTTTGTAAATCGTGTTTCGTTGTAAGCATTATTGCGGAATGTTTGAGTCTCAACTTTAAGACACAAGCATGGGAGTGGGACTTTGAAACGAAGGGAAGAAGAACATTTCAAACAGGTAAATTGAAACTTTCTATAGGCCTACATGCTTGGTTTGCTATCCAATTACCAATTGTCATGTATGGCGGTCAGTAATTAAAGTCATTGTTGCCCAGTAGTTCCGAATTGTAAGCAAATTTTTTAATATTAGATGCAATCGCTTCGCTGTTATTCCTGACGTGATTCCTCCTATTTGCTTATGTCCTAGGAACTTAAGGGTATATGTACGTGAACAATCACAAATATTATCAGAAAATGCAGGCTCTAAATTTCTAAATTTTATAAGAAAATGAACTCACAATTAGAGAAAAATTACAAAGTACCACAACAAGACTTATTAGAACTTAAATATCCGATAAAAGTATAAAAAGATACTAATAATATTTTTAGAATTCACTTTTTACTTAAAATTAAATTTTTCAAAATTTGAAAATTTTCACATATATTATTTCATAACTCCACAATTATTAGAGATAGAATTCTGAAATTTTGTACACTGATTTAACATGCATTTATGCTAACGGTAGACAACAATAATGCCCATTTCTTTGAAAATATAAAAATTAGGTCACAAAACATTATTTAAATTTTAATATATTTTATATGGGACAAATAAAAAATTAATTGTATTAAAATAAAGAACTCTACATGTCTGAGAGTAGTCTACTTTTCAGAAATAAGTGTTTATTTTAATGTTATGGTCACCAAATGATGTAACTGCAGAATTTTTTTTTTTTTGATACTTTGATAAATCTAGTTTGAAAAATATTATTGGTAACTTTTATACTTTTATCAGATATTTAAGTTCTAATAAGTCTTGTTGTGGTACCTTGTAATTTTTGTCCAATGTGAGTTCATTTCCTTGTAAAATTTTAGAAATTTAGAGCCTGCATTTTCTGATAATATTTGTGGTCGTTCACGTACATATACCATTAAGAAGTGTAGACTCTATAAACACTGCTATAGGTATTATCTTCGCGTTCTCATGGTTAACATGCCGGCATCATACAATAACGTGCGGTGTGCTTTTAAAACAAAATTTTGCCGACCGATTGTTGCTCTGTAGGTTTCACTCTAAGCGTCACGTTGTCACGTCTACTTCCTCGATAAGAATAAGCACTAGTTTGTTATATTGTTAAATGGCTATTATTATTATTATTATTATTATTATTATTATTATTATTATTATTATTATTATTTCAAAAGAGTACGTTGACATTCTTGACTCTTAATAATAACTCTTCAATAATAATTTTTAATCACGTACCTTAATGTTCGTCCTCAGGACAAGACATTGCAACCTCGGTTTTAGTCCACGTGGATTAGACAAGTAGGTGTCATTTAATAACGGAAGCAGCTTATTGGTTCCAATATTGAAATTGAGGCGAGTGATTGGAGCGACGACATATGAAATTGAAAACAATAATGCAATTAAATTTCAAAGACCTGCCGAATGTTATGCACGAGGCCGCTCAAAGACCTGGCTAATGTTAACCATGAGAGCGCGGCGATAATAGGTATAATCGTTCTCCAGTTTAGTTCTTTTGTTGCCGGTTGCGGTTAGCAGACGACGCTATTAGTAGCACCGTTAAACATTATCACGTACCCCTACATGGAAAGTATACCTGTAATTAATTTCGATAAAACAAACTCATTTTCACCAAAAATGTCCAATAGAATCTTGACCCAGAACTTTGTAAACACTGAAAGCAGGGCAAGGATTTCTATAAGAAAACAACCATTTATCCTTTCTCCTTTAACAGACAAAAATTGAATCTTCAGCTCTCGAGAAGCAAAATCGCTCCTTTCTTTAACTCGCAAACCAGTAAAGATTTTGAGTAACAGGCACTTTCTAATCATTTCTCTCACTTTCACTCCCCATCTAACGTGAAAAAAAGAAGTTTGTCGCTTATCAACTTTTGAGCATATCAATGTCTTTTTGAACGGGTTACTACGAAGTTAGTTTTTTTCTCTCACTTTCCAAAAAAAAAAAAAAGTGATCCTGAATTTTTTCCTATGTTTTCCCTAAACATTTGTCTATGAATCCTAAAAATTAAGCGCGATTGATTGACTCTCATAGAAGCTACGACATGATAATGTTTAATGATACGGTATAGCTAGTTTTCGTCTACTTTCTGCGAACTCCAACGAAAGAACCAAATGGCGGACGCTTATATCCAGTATTTATCGAGCCTTAGGAAGTGCATAACGTCATCAGGAGCGAATGACAAGACGCAGAAGTTTAAATATAGCCGACCTGCATTGTGAATGGCTGCAGAAAATAAGAGCGACGCGAAATTAATTACGGAAAATAATATGAAGCATGCAATATTTCTCATAATATGCAGCTTTGATATAAAATAATGTTACATTAAACACTTTACTATTCAATTAATATTTGTATTAATTGTGGACGTAATTCCACGCCGCTCCGCTAGATGTCAGGTCCGCGATATTTCGCACTCACATCAATGCTGCTGGTATACAGCTGTCCGGTATTATTATAGTAAGGTATTTGGTATTTGGTATAGGTTAATGCTTAATACGTATGGATATTTTCACTTTGAGCCACGACCCCACGAGTGGCGCTCGGAGCAATAACCGGAAGTCTTCAGAAATGGTTTTCACGCTTACGTCTTATGATAAGAGCCTCTTATCTACATTAATTCCTGTTTTCTTACAAATCTCCACTCCAGTAAATTAGAATAAGACATTTAGTTATTTCCTCATACCACATAGTGGTGCGCGACATTGATAGTTCGTTACTTTTAAGTAAATAAATAAAAGTTGATTTGATTTATTTACTGTGTTGTAAGTTTAACTTAACAAGGCCTACCAACATCTGCGGTAAGGTTGTTAAAAAACACGATCGGCCAAAAATGCATATTTTGCATGGCGGCTCGTGGGTATTGAATTAAGGGGACTGCATACAAAAATAAACCAAGCAACTTACTTTATTTAAAGATTAGTTCCATGCGCCTTATCTTGTAAGTTGTGTTGAAATGAGACAGGCTCATGTCAGTAGATTTACTGGCATTTAAAAGAATCCTGCGACAAAATTCCGGCACACCGGCGACGCTGATATAACCCCTGCAGTTGCGAGTGCCGCTAAATAAACCATAATTTAATTTTTTATATGCAGATTTGAACTTTAGAAATAGCTAACTGGCGATGTTGTAGTTGGTTGTATAATATATATATATATATATATATATATATATATATATATATATATATATACACCGTGTTCCGCTTATAAGTATAATAAAAGAAATAGTTATAATTTCATAACAATGCATGCAAATGGGTTAAGATTGGTACCATTGTAAAGAGGAAATTGGGAAGTTTTAATCCATTGTTGTTACTTATTTTTAGAAGACTCACGCATGCGCAGATCATTAAATAAGAGAATTCGTATCGTATCTTTAGTCAGTCAGCATGTGGACGCCACAGCAGAAAGCCTTTTTGTGTGCTGTCATTAGCAGAACATAGATCCATAATTCGTGTACAGCGCTTGTTTCGCCGTCAGTACAATCTTAGACCGAGGGAAGCTGTACCGACGTACGTCTCAATAATGAAATGGGATAGGCAGCTCAGAGAAACAGGAAGTTTGTTGTCTAATGCAGGTAAACATTCCAAGCGTAAAGTGTCTGACGAAAATGTCGAACGCATTCGCGAGGCATTTCAGAGAAGCCCGCGGAAATCCATTCGACAGGCTAGTGTGCAGTTGAACATCCCACCAACAACAGTGCATACAGTGCTCCATAAAAGATTGCGTTTGCGAGCGTACAAGCTGCAACTTCATCAGATGATTACGCCGAATGATAAACTGGAACGAAAACGCTTTGCAGAAACAATGTTGGATAAAGTGGACGATGACGACACATTTCTAACTCGAGTCTGTTTCTCAGATGAGGCAACCTTCCACGTCAGTGGAAAAGTAAACCGACACAATTGTCGCATCTGGGGGTCGGAAAATCCAAGTGTCGTAATTGAACACCAACGGGATTCCCTAAATGGAATGTTTGGTGTGGGATCATGCGTGACAGAATCATTGGTCCCTATTTCTTTGCTGAAAAGACAGTCACTGCAAACACGTACCTGGATATGTTGCAACTGTATGCTGTGCCACAACTCCCAGATGGAGCAATTTTCCAGCAAGATGGGGCTCCACCACACTTTGCCAACATGGTTCGCACATTCTTAGACGAACAATTCCCTGCAAGATGGATCGGAAGAGGATCACCGTACATCACATGGCGTGCCAGATCACCAGATCTAACACCACCTGATTTTTTCCTGTGGGGGTTTGTTAAGGACCAGGTCTACAGGACGCCAGTACGTGATTTGGCAGACTTACAAGAAAGAATTTATGCTGCTGTCAACAATGTTACACCACAGATGCTTCATAACACTTGGGTCGAGGTTGAATACCGGTTGGATATTTCCCGTGCCACCAATGGAAGCCATGTTGAGGTTTATGGAACATAAGGTAACAAAAATTCCCAGTTTTCATTCTTTGTAGCAGTTGGTTTCAACTATATACTTGTATTAATTCAGAAGTTATAGCTATTTCTTTTGTTATACTTATAAGCGGAACACGGTGTATATATATATATAGAGGAAATTCGGGTAATGTGGACCCTTCAGTTTGAGTGGACCCTGTTAATATTTTCTCCAATTGGTGCTGCCATCAAACGACAACCCTCTTAACTTCTTCCCCTCATCATGTTTGACGTGTAGAAGGTCAGTTTTCTTTATTGTGACTGAGAAGAAGGGTGTATTTTTTAGTATTTGTGAAACGGTCTTCCTGTAAGTTTTTGAAGGTAAGAGAAAATTCCTAAATATTGCTATGAATACTGTATATATTAAAACAACTCCTAAGTATACTATTCAGTATAGATATTGTTGTTAATAATCTACGGAATTTATTTGAAACTATGTGGCATGCCGGCTGTCCAATAATGTGAACACAAACAAAGAACTTCGGCTAACGTGGACCCTCCCTGTGGCGGAGAAAGTGGACCGGGTCCACATTTCCCGCTCGCGCGCTTTTCTTCAATGCAACTGCATTGTGACAAATATTGCGTAAAGAATCGTATAATATTTCACTCTCGCGCTCTGTTCCAATAATTAAACTCATTTTAGTGTAATCTACTATGTTAAAATTTAGTATGAAAAATATTTATTCAATTAATTAAATTTGCCACATTCATGCACTACGTTACAACTTGAAATATATTTAACCACACAAAATACAACACTATACATTTTTATCGCCAACAATGCTTCTTCCTGCTTTTTCTTACAACAATTAAATTAAGTTAAATTTATCAATTATAAACAAATTTATTACAAAGTCATGGTAATTAACTTATCTTATTTATTCATTTTATTAAACTACGGTCATGTACTGCCATTAGAGTTAGAAACATTCGCCGTCTGCAGACGGATGAAGATGTGAATTATTACGACCATGCCCAGGGACAATAACTTTATCATACCACTAAGGAAATATCTATGTTTCTTACATTAACTCCAAATATATATTCACTAATTCATTCCAAATTTGTTTTTTGTCAGATGTCTGAGAAAAGAAAATTAAAATCATGGAATGAAGAGGCGATGATTCGAGCAGTGACTGCTATAAGAAACAAAGAAATGGGTTTCAACAAAGCCGAGAAATTGTTTAAAGTGCCGAAGACGTCACTTCGGAGATATGTGAAAATGGACAAGCCCGCGGAAGAAGCTATTCGCACAAAATTAGGAAGGAAACCTGTTTTCTCGCAAGAATTGGAGATAGAGCTGGTAGATTATCTTGTTATGATGGAACAGAAATATTTCGGGTTAACAAGACAGGACGTTAAAATCTTGCGTTTCAGCTTGCTAAGAGAAATGGCATCACACATAGGTTCTCTGAACTGAGAGGTTCTGCTGGCAAAGACTGGCTTTATGGTTTTCTAAGACGCCATAAAGACAGAATTTCAATTCGTTCTGCAACGGGAACATCACTGTCAAGAACAAAGGGATTCAACAAGGCTAGCGTTGGTGCTTTCTTTGACATCCTCGAAGCAGAATTTGCTAAGCATAATTTTGAACCCAGTCGCGTCTTTAATGTGGACGAGACTGGGCTGTCTGTCGTGCAAAGCAAAATTCCCAAAGTTGTTGCACTGAAAGGAAAACGACAGATCGGTGCTATTACGTCGGCTGAAAGAGGATCCCTTGTAACTGTGGTCGCCTGCATGAGTGCTGGGGGGACATATGTTCCTCCGATGATGATTTTTCCTAGGAAAAATTTCAGTGGCCTGCTAGCTAAGGGTGCACCTCCAGGAACAGTATTCACATGCCAGCCTTCTGGATGGATTAACACCAGTGTGTTCTCAGAGTGGTTTGATCACTTCATTTCTAATGTAAAGCCTTCAGTAAATGAACCAGTGCTACTGATTCTCGATGGTCATCACAGCCATACAAGGAACATTGCTTTGATTGACAAAGCAAGAGCTCATCATGTGACAATCGTGTGCATTCTACCTCACAGCTCACATAAGTTCCAGCCACTAGACAAGACATTTATGGGGGCTCTGAAGCACTACTACAGTGAAGAAGTGAGGACATACCTGCGTAATAGTGGCCGAGCTGTGACCCATTATGAGGTGTCCGAGCTCTTTGGAAAAGCCTATTTAAAGGCTCAAACAAGAGCAATTGCTGTGACTCGTTTTCGTGCAACAGGAATTTATCCTGTAAATAGAGGAATATTCACTGACGTGAAGAAGATGAGCCAACTGACCTGATGGTGAACTTGAACCCACTGAAGAACAGATTGAATTTCCGAGGTCAGTTGGTTCCACTTCAAGTCAGCAAGGATGTTTGAACACTTCCAGTAATGGAACACTGGAAACACCATCAACGTCAGGTCAAGGTAATAGATCTACAATGAGAGTTTCACCCAGAGACATTCTTCCTCCCCATCAACAAGTGCGAAGTCGTCGAAACGTGGTAGACCTAAGGGGAAAGCAGAAGTGATAACAGCCTCACCATTTAGAAACGCCTTAGTGGAGTCTATCACAAATCGATCTGCGTCTAGAAAACTTTTCGCAAATAATGATAATGCAGGAAATACAAAAACAATTAAATTAAGAAAGAATACAGAAAATGACTCCAAATGCATTTACTGTGACGGGAAATTCTCCGAAGACACACAAGGCGAGGTGTGCATACAGTGCATCTCCTGTCACGACTGGTATCATGAAGAGTGTGCTAGTTCGGAAAATAAAGATCAGTTTGTTTGCGATATTTGTAGCGAATATACCCGCAAAGGACATAAAATTTAAGAACACTCTTTCATATCAGAACTATCTTGAATTAACCCTAATGTGTTTCCTTAATTTATATCGTGTTAATTACTTATGTCATTAGTGTTATATTATAGGCCTAATATGCAGTGTCAGTATATAATTTCTTGATCAATAATTTTAGATTCATTTGAGACAGTATGTTAAGATTAATTTTGTCTGGAAACTTGGATTGAGACCAGAGGGTAAAGTGGGGTCCACTTTACCCGAACATGGCGGTTAAAGTGGACTCTCTTGCCATGTAAAAAAATTAAAAAATAATGTGAACTGTTGCATATATAAGTAAAATAACAATGTTACTTCATACTTCAAAGACTAACGATAATTACTATAATCATACAAAAATTATGTGCTTTAAATAAAAGAACAGAAATAGAAATTTCAAAAGAGGGGTCCACATTACCCGAACTTTATATACATGATACATCAATAAATGAAAAAATAAATAACTGAGCCAGAAATTGAATTCAGGATATTCAAGAGTACGCACCAGGGCGCTTGCCTCATTTATTGTGATGTTGTTAGATGTTTCAGATTCCATTATGGTTTGAAAACATTCCAGCAATGGCTCCTTCTCATGAACAACATTTACTATTCTTATTTTAAAACTCCATCTTGTTGCCCCAGTTGATGAAATTGTCTTTGAAACACATTAATCTAATACAGACTGTGTGGAGATCGAGAGAAGAAAGCAGGAATACTGGATAAATCAGGAAAAAAATTTGCGAGCCTTTGTATTTTGTTTAGCGGCTCTTTCCATTATGAGATTCAACTGATGGGCACTTAATTTCACATTTCTCCTGAATTGTTAAGGTACTGAACTGAATAGACTGTGAATATTGTACAGAATTAAACATTGTCGCACTTGTTATACTCACAACATTAAAGAAAATGTATTTAAAACTGCGCGCTACTGACAAGTTGCTGCAAATTTTGCAGCGCCTGGATTTTGCAGCGCCTGGAAACTCTGGATTCATGGCAAGGGGCAGCAGGGGGAGGGGTAAAACTAACGCGCAAAGCATCCGAGACGAGACTGGCAGCTCCAGGGGAGGAAGTGGCTTCACCCTATAGTCCTTGTCTCTGGCTTCGCTCTGGCAGCACCAGGGGGAGGAAGTGACTTCACTAACGATTGCGTGCATGTCATTGAGAGCGAAATTTAAAAAAAGATTCGAGCCGCTAAATAGAGACTGTATAATAAATGTATTTCACAACATAAAACGAGACAAGAGCCACAATTGTCTGGGGGTGCTGCAGCTCCGCAGCCCCTCTTCGAAAGCCGCCCCTGATATTTTGCCATGTTATTTAGAAAGATTTTAAACAAAATAATTAACCGATTACTTATTATGAATTGAACTCCTTCATATTATTGAGTAGCATTATTTCTTCATGGTCTAGTTGATATGCTGTGGAGGGGACCAGGGAGCTTGAACGAGGGATTGAACAGAGATTTAGTCAAAATCCCTAGTTGCGTATCAATATAAAATATTCATGTACTTATAGGTACTAGAATTGCTTATTAATAGGTGGAAATCACATTCCAACAGAATCGTCCACACCTGTGGAGTAACGATCAGCGCGTCTGGCTGCGAAACCAGGTGGCCCGGGTTCGAATCCCGGTCGGGGCAAGTTACCTGGTTGAGGTTTTTTCCGGGGTTTTCCTCAACCCAATACGAGCAAATGCTGGGTAACTTTCGGTGCTGGACCCCAGATTCATTTCATCGGCATTATCACCTTCATATCATTCAGACGCTAAATAACCTAGATGTTGATACAGCGTCGTAAAATAACCCAATAAAATAAAAATAAATCCAACAAAATCCCTAAACAGGTGTTCCAGTCTAAATCGTTTTCCCGCTCCCATAAAGCGCAATACAGTTGACTTCCAAAATGTTACTTTCAAGATTTTACAAGTGAAGAAAAACACTCATGAGTATTACCAACTTACAGGTAACGTTCAGAAGTCAACTTTTTACTTAAAATCTGATAAAAGGCCGGGATTACGAGCGACGCTGTGTTTTATAATCGAGGTTCGTGACAACTATCATACTCTGCCGGCCATAATGAGTACTGAAATGCACACGTCAGTCAGTCAGCTGTTTATGATAAACATTGAATTTTGTGGTAACTTTGTTTGAGACAAATAAAATAGGCCTACCGGTATTACAAAAATATTTTACAACAGTATAATGTAGAATGACGATAATAATAATAATAATAATAATAATAATAATAATAATAATAATAATAAAAATAATAATAATAATAATAATAATAATAATAATAATAATAATAATAATAATAATAATAAAACATTATACTAGGAAGACTGTTGTACCTTGAAACACTATTCACTTTTTTTTTTTTAATTTTGGGAAATGAAATTTTTAAATTAAAAATGCTTGAAATAATTATTGAAGTTTCCTTTAGAATTTCCTGTATGTATTTCCAGATCTATTACGGAGGAAAAATAAAATAAAGAGATGTGTAATGTGTTCGAAAGTACAACAGGTTCATGTACCTTGCAACATACCCTCTTGTAAGGTGGAACACATGGAATATAGGTGGGAATATAGCTTTAAAAACTGACAATCATATTTAAAATATATTTCCCATCATAAACTAGAGTAGGCTTCTCTGATTGAGATATTATTTCTTGGTTTTGTGTTAGAAAACATATCATATCAATGAACGAAATATTTAGTTTTGGTACTAAAAAAATGTTTTGTCCACAGAACTCACACTTTGCAATAAATCAAACCGAAATTACGACCAGAGCTACTGAGCGATTTTCTCTACAATCTGTTTCAGTTTGAGTTTTCTAGGTAGCAGCAAAAATTAAAAAACAAAAAATGTTCAAAGTTATACTATGCTGAAGGTACAACAGTGTTCCCTACTAAATAGCTGGACTACTGCGAATTACGAATATATTATTTGTAGTAAAAGCCCCTTTATTCCGGGTTGAAATAAAATAACGTATCTAAAATAATGTAAATAAATGATTAAAAAGATAAAAACATTAGTTCACCCCGGGCTTGAACCCGGGTCCATCCACACCACAACCAGGCTCTTGACGAATACGCTGTGGTGATCTACGAAGTATAACTGTTGAATTAGGTGTTATGAATGCTTTCTTGTTTGCTGCCTATAATGTTTAAATTTAAATAAAATGTGTTTTATGCCATATAGAGGAAATATATTCATGTGACGTGACATATTCAGTCAAAGATCGTTCCTCGTATTATATAATTTTTAATTAATATGATTTTATTTAATATTTCAGTAGCAATATGGCGCATCTACAACGAAAGAAGAAGTGAAAATAAATGAAGCGTTTCTGATTCGTGATTGGATGACGTTCAGCTTACGTTTCTTTGCGTTTGTGAAAGCTTGACCTTGGCAATGTCGAATCAACGCCGACCTGAGTAAGGCTGGGATTTCGATCAAAGTTCGTTTGCGTAACGTTAAGGTGCGTATACACTTAGCGAACGAACAACGAACGAATGATGAAGCAAAACTTCGTTGTTCGTTCGTTGTTTGAAGCGACGTACATATCATCAGCAAATTGTCAGAAAACATTCACATTCGCTGATTATCCGCTATATAAAGGCAGACGAAAATATAATTAGAGCAAGTGCAGGCCTGTTTCATAAACACAGTAATAATATTAAGTAATAGTATTGCAGTCATGAAAACAATTTTATTAACCGACTAAATTCTGTTTCATAAACGTTTTGCACGAGTCATAAAATACGTACAGTAGCCAGATGATTTGAGGTTAAGGCTGACAAACATAACCAAGTTGGTGTGCACTCTACAGCTATTTATATTATTCTCTCTGTTAACAGTTGTTGAATGAAACAAGTTTTGAAGTACTATCTTTAATAGCAACAACAGAGTAAATCGTAATATGTGTGAAGGTTTGGGAGACAATTTATTTCAGATAAGATTGTAAATCACTGCAACTCGAAGTTATTGTTTCTGTTATTTGATTCAGTTGATTTACGAGTAAAAGAAACAATATGATAAATCTAAAATATTGTGAACAGATATTTATCATTCCTAATTGTTCACGTCTCTGCTGTTGTAAAGTTTGCAATTCCAAAAACAGTGTATCAGTGACAGAAGCGTGTGTGTGCGCGCGTGTGTAAAACTTGGACCTCGTTATCTAAAGAAGTACCATATGAAAATGTTAAGCAGTGAAAACTTTTGATGACAATATTGTACCAGCCTTAAGGACAGTGTTAACGACAGGGTTAGTGGACCCTGCAAAGCGTCTTATGTAAGATATTTCAAGTTTCGTTATAATTCGGAATACTGCGCAAGTACTTATATAAAAAGGCTTAAAAATTATTGGTGCAAGCGTAAATAAATACACATAAAAATTACTCTTTACCAAAAATAAATAAGTAATGCAATAACGACATAAGTACTTACGCGGTGAAGTCGTTCCTAGAAAATATAGTGTTTGAGTTTGAAGGTGTGGATGTTGTAGAAGATTAATGTTATGACGAAATTAATAAAAATACTGAAATTGTCTTAATGGGTTTTTATTGCTGATTATGTTGTAAGTAGTATTTTCAAGAAGTTACCTGACTATACAAAATGCAAATACATATGTTCTAATTAGAGATTGTGATGTGGAATTGTGGATACGGTACCTATAAATCTCGTAAGTTAATTTTAGTTTATGCCCTCAATAGGGGTGGTTTAAAGTAGTCCACATATTTTGTAATAGATCTACTTGTTGATATATGTCTGCAAAAGATTTTGGCTCACCAAGATCTTCACAATGTTAATTAGTGAAGAGTATATAGATTCAGGTTGTCACAAGTATACACTGAAAAAACATTTCAATAGGTACAGAAAATATTAATATTACTGTATTTTGTGATGTAGATGTCCCATAGGCATATATTTCTGAACAATTATTATAATTTTAAAAATGACGAGAAAGGAGGGAAAACGTTAAGTTCAATCATTCAAATAACATAAAATAATGTAAAATATACAGTAATTAGTTTCTAACAGTTCTATACTGTAATTGAATTTAATTTAGGTTTCATCCTTTCCAATTGTTCCTCTTTTACAATTAGATAAGATAGTTTTCAATTTCAGCCTGGTCCACCTACATTGGCGCCTATGACAGTTTGTAAGTATTTGTAAGTATGGAGAGGGACTTTGTTAGTCATTCATTTTGTCTCTTATGCTTTTAAAATGGGGAAAAGACGTGAAAATAACTTGAAGGAACAGAGTTTTTGCGAAAAGTTCTCGAATTGAAAGGTCAACTATTTCATTATATTCGTAACTTTCTTGCATATGGTTGTAGGATATTCGTTGTCTAAAATTTCTTGGACGTCGGACAAACACTCCCTCTTCATCACTATTTGAGTCAGAATTATCCATTTCAAATGGTTTCATGGTTTTATCTTCAAAATCTAACCCTACATTGGCATTTACTTTTTACAAATTATTAAACTATTACTTAAAATACAGTCATGGAACTAACGTTAATATTATTAATAAATTTAATTTTCTTTGCTGCTTTATGAAACACTTTAGTAATATTATTATTTATTTTAGTAATAATATGAGCGTTTACAGTAATAAGTAATATTATTAAATATTACTTTTATGAAACAGAACAGTAATAATATTACTTAATGTTATTACCTTTTTTAGTAATATTACTGTTATGAAATAGGCCCCAGGGGAAAGTTTCAGTACACGGATACCTCACTGACAATAATTATCTTAAAATATTAAAAGAGAGATTTGTCTGTGTTTGTCGTATGCGCATCATGCTTACGAAAAGACACTTTTCAATGCCAATAATTTATTTTGTGTGCACAAGGTTGGAACTTTGTTTTTCTGGGCGTGAATTTGTCCAAAAGGAACGACATATGTTTATACGCGAACCAAGTTGACTCGTACACTTCATCACTCCCCATTCCAGAACTTTTTATGGAATTCTGTCTTTCACTCCAGAATAATGTCAGTAGGGATTCAATTTTCTTTTTGACTTCTGCTTCCTACAATAAACAAAAACATATATCCACTGAAAATAAATAAACAAAAATAATTTTCAAATTTTGCACGTGTTTGACTCGCCTATCTTGCAGCTAAACATCTTTCCAATAGGTTCCCAAACATCATGTTTTCTTATTTTATTGTGGTAAGTAGGATACTTGGGATTCCATGAAATTTCCTGCTCCCTATATGCATCAATAAGATTTATAACAGCGTCTTCCGTCCACTCCAGTTTCGACATCCTGTTAGTGAAATTGAACTAAGCGCTGCGTTCTGCTACGAACTACAAGCTAGTGGCAAATCCCGTCCACAACGAATACCAACTTCCTTTGATGTACCGACAAGCGACGGATCACTTCCGAAGGCAAACCAAACGATCGGTTTGCCTTTGCTGCGACGTACACACGTACCGATTTCAATCAACGAATGCAATCGTTTGTAGTTCGTTCGTTGTTCGTTCGCTAAGTGTGTACGCACCTTTACCTTGCGTTCATCCGTACGTTGAACTTCTGCCGAACGTTCATAGGTCTTGTATTAAAGGTGCGAACGAACAACGAACGAATGATGAAGCAAAACTTCGTTGTTCGTTCGCTGTTTGAAGCGACGTACAAATCATCAGCAAATTGTCAGAAAACATTCACATTCGCTGATTATCCGCTATAAAGGCAGACGAAAATATAATTATAGCAAGTGCAGGCCTGTTTCATAAACACAGTAATAATATTAATTAATAGTATTGCAGTCATGAAAACAATTTTATTAACCGACTAAATTCTGTTTCATAAACGTTTTGCACCAGTCATAAAATACGTACAGTAGCCAGATGATTTGAGGTTAAGGCTGACAAACATAACCAAGTTGGTCTGCACTCTACAGCTATTTATATTATTCTCTCTGTTAACAATTGTTCAATGAAATAAGTTTTGAAGTACTATCTTTAATAGCAACAACAGAGTAAATCGTAATATGTGTGAAGGTTTGGGAGACAATTTATTTCAGATAAGATTGTAAATCACTGCAACTCGAAGTTATTGTTTCTGTTATTTGATTCAGTTGATTTACGAGTAAAAGAAACAATATGATAAATCTAAAATATTGTGAACAGATATTTATCATTCCTAATTGTTCACGTCTCTGCTGTTGTAAGTTTGCAATTCCAAAAACAGTGTATCAGTGACAGAAGCGTGTGTGTGCGCGCGCGTGTGTAAAACTTGCACCTCGTTATCTAAAGAAGTACCATATGAAAATGTTAAGCAGTGAAAACTTTTGATGACAATATTGTACCAGCCTTAAGGACAGTGTTAACGACAGGGATAGTGGACCCTGCAAAGCGTCTTATGTAAGATATTTCAAGTTCCGTTATAATTCGGAATACTGCGCAAGTACTTATATAAAAAGACTTAAAAATTATTGGTGCAAGCGTAAATAAATACACATAAAAATTACTCTTTTACCAAAAATAAATAAGTAATGCAATAACGACATAAGTACTTACGCGGTGAAGTCGTTCCTAGAAAATATAGTGTTTGAGTTTGAAGGTGTGGATGTTGTAGAAGATTAATGTTATGACGAAATTAATAAAAATACTGAAATTGTCTTAATGGGTTTTTATTGCTGATTATGTTGTAAGTAGTATTTTCAAGAAGTTACCTGACTATACAAAGTGCAAATACATATGTTCTAATTAGAGATTGTGATGTGGAATTGTGGATACGGTACCTATAAATCTCGTAAGTTAATTTTAGTTTATGCCCTCAATAGGGGTGGTTTAAAGTAGTCCACATATTTTGTAATAGATCTACTTGTTGATATATGTCTGCAAACGATTTTGGCTCACCAAGATCTTCACAATGTTAATTAGTGAAGAGTATATAGATTCAGGTTTCACAAGTATACACTGAAAAAACATTTCAATAGGTACAGAAAATATTAATATTACTGTATTTTGTGATGTAGATGTCCCATAGGCATATATTTCTGAACAATTATTATAATTTAAAAAATGACGAGAAAGGAGGGAAAAACGTTAAGTTCAATCATTTAAATAACATAAAATAATGTAAAATATACAGTAATTACTTTCTAACAGTTCTATACTGTAATTGAATTTAATTTAGGTTTCATCCTTTCCAATTGTTCCTCTTTTACAATTAGATAAGATAGTTTTCAATTTCAGCCTGGTCCACCTACATTGGCGCCTATGACAGTTTGTAAGTATGGAGAGGGACTTTGTTAGTCATTCATTTTGTCTCTTATGCTTTTTAAAATGGGGAAAAGACGTGAAAATAACTTGAAGGAACAGAGTTTTTTGCGAAAAGTTCTCGAATTGAAAGGTCAACTATTTCATTATATTCGTAACTTTCTTGCATATGGTTGTAGGATATTCGTTGTCTAAAATTTCTTGGACGTCGGACAAACACTCCCTCTTCATCACTATTTGAGTCAGAATTATCCATTTCAAATGGTTTCATGGTTTTATCTTCAAAATCTAACCCTACATTGGCATTTACTTTTACAAATTATTAAACTATTACTTAAAATACAGTCATGGAACTAACGTTAATATTATTAATAAATTTAATTATCTTTGCTGCTTTATGAAACACTTTAGTAATATTATTATTTATTTTAGTAATAATATGAGCGTTTACAGTAATAAATAATATTATTAAATATTACTTTTATGAAACAGAACAGTAATAATATTACTTAATGTTATTACTAGACATCGGATTTTTAGGCACTAAAAATTGCAGTTTTAGGCGCCTAAAATAAGCTCAAAATTTGTAAAATTAGGCTCTATTTTAATGAAAATAGGCATTTAGGCACATCAAGGTATCATACTTATTTCTTTCACTGAAATTTTTAGTTATACACTAAAATACGCACAAAAAAGTATGTTTAAACATTAAAAAAGAATACTATATTATATTTATAAACAGAGCTGCACAAATTTAATATATTGAAACTAATGAAATAATGATTATTGATATCAAGATTACTCATTTTAAGTTATTGAAATTCAGTTCCATGCTCAGACTTTATTATAACTATCTGCACAGTACACCACCAGAATTTTTTCTAAATTCTCCACAGTTAACCTTTGCCTTTTGTCACTGAGAATCATTTTGAAAGCAGAAAAACTTCTTTCAACCGAAACTGATGTGAGAGGCGCAAATTTTAAATTAGGTACAATAGAAACATCAATACTTACTGGAACATTTACACTTTCCCCCGATATCACTCTTGATACTTTTTCCAACAATGAAAATCCTACATTCTTATTTAATACGTTGTCCCACTTATTTTTAACTTTTTCCCAGTTTCGCCCAAAGCAGAATGTATGTTCACTTGAGCTTCCTTTACTATTGCTATTTGGCTACAAAGAGATTGTTTTTCACGTTCTAATTGTTCAATGCTTGCAGGTATGAAAGAAAAGTTTGATGTTATGTAGGCAATATCGTTTTTCACTCGTGAGTCATTCAGACAATCTTTCACTGCTTTCACACACGCTGCACTATCAGTTTCAGGTAATTTATCAATAACTGTGACCACTTCTTTAAAATATTTAGAATAATACACCACTGACTGAATCCAGGTTCCCCATCGTGTAACAACCGGCTGAGGTGGGAGTGGGATATCTGGAAAGTTCTCTCTGAATATTGAAATCCTGGATGGGGCTTTACAAAAACATTTTTTTGTATTAGAAATAAACGAATTGACAAAAGGAAATTCATTCCGGATTGTTTCAGAAACCCTGTGAAGGCCATGTGCTAGACAGGTTACATGCGTGAGGTTAGGATAAAATGTTTTAAGAAGTGGAGCTGCAGCAACCATGTATGAGGCAGCATCAGTACAAAACAACAGAACTTTAGAATCGTCTATATTACCTGAGTATAAAGACTGTAGGCCTTTATTTACAAAATAAGCAATGGCTTGGCTATTCACTTTCGAAAGTTCCTTAACACATACGAGGTGTGGAATCGAAGGTCCATCAGGACTAAGTTTTCCTACTACCATATTTGCTATATACCTATTCATAGGATCTGAGGTTTCATCCACAGAGACCCATATGTAAGAATCACCTATATCCTCCCGAATGGAAGCTAAAGTTTCATTGTATATTCTGTCTAAGTAATTTTTTCTTAGGGTCGACTCAGATGGGATATTTTGTTTGCAGTATTTTTGTAAAAACTGTCTTAAAACCGGATTTTCAATTGCATTCCAGGGAATGTTAGCAGCAACAAACGCTCTGGTTAAATCAGCATAGAAATTGCTGCTGAGATTGGATGAAGTAGGCTGTGTTAGTAAAGTTTGTTGCAGTTGATTTTTCTGCTGAGCTTTAGCCTTATGAGCCGCTCCTTGCACATGCTGCTTTAGGTGGCACTTCTTTTCTTGCGAAATCTAAAAATGTAAAGTAAACTGAATTAAAATAAAATCCTAATTGTTGTATTGCCGTATTTTATCATCACAAAGTTAGTGGGTTCGAACAATCAAAATTTTAATGACCTGCAAATACTTTAACTATCGGAATTTAAAAGGTTAAAGTGTAGTGGTCTTAAAAAGAATTATACCTCAGGATAGCTCAGTCAATGTATAAATATTATAGGCCTACTCATTAAAATTAATAGAATTTATATATTTCAACTATTGTTACATACCTGTTTGCTACAAATCTTGCAGAATATTATTTTTCCATCATAAGTGAATTCTGAATATTCTGTTAGCCATTGCCGGATCAATGTAGATTTTGCACTTATATTTTTCGGCATTATCGCGTTAAACTTCACAGGAAAACGTCCTACCGCTCAAAACTTCTCAACACAAATAAGGTGAGGGAAAGAGCAACTGTTAACGAGCATTCAAATGAACCGTTGTTATTGAGATTCAATTGGACAAAAATACAAAGTTCCACTTATTGTTGCATTTCCTGGTAGTGTTAACACTAGGAGGGCCATTCTTTTAAATATTTTGTAACGGTTTACCCTACTAATTCGCAGTTTTACGACTTTTCATAAATATTTCAAAAACACTCTTTCTCCAAAAATTGTGATTTTATGACACTCTGAAGGGCAGTACAGCTAATCGGTTTCAGACCGAAAACAGTCATTTTTATAGTATAGTATATCTCTGAATCGGTAGCAGCACATGTTGTGATTGTTGCCTGCTTCAAAACTAAGGTTGGTTCTTTGTCGGCATTTATGCCTCCAAACATGTTAAATTCGGTGAAATCTATTGCGAGTGTCGTGAGATTCAAAACATTTTGTTTCCTTTATCAATGGTTTCATGGCCGGTGTGAAGCAAACTTTCCACTTTTTAAATGCCTTAAATTTCGCAGTGAATGCATGTATAAATTATAAAAGTAAGAGTAAAATGCGAAACTTTACAGTGAGTTAGGCATTTTTAGGCGAATATTAACAAATTAGGCTCTAATAACCGTTTTAGGGAATTTTAGGGCACTATAAAACTCTTTGAATACCTTTCAATTTCCATGAAACACAAATATTAATAATTATTTTTACTTTTCTCCTAAAGAAACAAAATAGGCATTTGCCCTAGAATCCGATGTCTGGTTATTACCTTTTTAGTAATGGTATTAAATTATTACTTTTATGAAATAGGCCCCAGGGGAAAGTTTCAGTACACGGATACCTCACTGACAATAATTATCTTAAAATATTAAAAGAGAGATTTGTCTGTGTTTGTCGTATGCGCATCATGCTTGCGAAAAGACACTTTTCAATGCCAATAATTTATTTTGTGTGCACAAGGTTGGAACTTTTTTTCCTGGGCGTGAATTTGTCCAAAAGGAACGACATATGTTTATACGCGAACCAAGGTGACTCGTACACTTCATCACACCCCATTCCAGAACTTTTTATGGAATTCTGTCTTTCACTCCAGAATGATGTCAGTAGGGATTCAATTTTCAATTTTCTTTTTGACTTCTGCTCCCTACAATAAACAAAAAACATATATCCACTGAAAATAAATAAATAAAAATAATTTTCAAATTTTGCACGTGTTTGACTCGCCTATCTTGCAGCTAAACATCTTCCAATAGCTTCCCAAACATCATGTTTTCTTATTTTATTGTGGTAAGTAGGATACTTGGGATTCCATGAAGTTTCCTGCTCCTATATGCATTAATAAGATTTATAACAGCGTCTTCCGTCCACTCCAGTTTCGACATCCTGTTAGTGAAATTGAACTAAGCGCTGCGTTCTGCTACGAACTACAAGCTAGTGGCAAATCCGGTCCACAACGAATACCAACTTCCTTTGATGTACCGACAAGCGACGGATCACTTCCGAAGGCAAACCAAACGATCGGTTTGCCTTTGCTGCGACGTACACACGTACCGATTTCAATCAACGAATGCAATCGTTTGTCGTTCGTTCGTTGTTCGTTCGCTAAGTGTGTACGCACCTTTATGATCGACGTTCGTGACAACTATCACACTCTGCCGGCCATAATGAGTACTGAAATGCACACGCCAGTCAGTCAGCTGTTTACGATATACATTGAATTTTATGGTAACTTTGTTTGAGACAACATAATTAATAAAATATCGGTATTAGAAAAATATGTTACGACGGAATAATATAGAATGACGATAATTATTAAGTAGGTAGTAATAATAATAATAATAATAATAATAATAATAATAATAATAATAATAATAATAATAATTATTATTATTATTACAATAACAATAATAATAACAATAACAGTAATAATAATAATAATAATAATAATAATAATAATAACAATAAAAATGGTAATAATAATAACAAAAAAGAATAACAATAATAATAACAATAACAATAGAAATAACAATAATAATAATAACAATAAGAATAATAATAATAACAATAACAATAAAAATAGTAATAATAATAATAACAATAACAATAAAAATAGTAATAATAATAACAATAACAAAAGAATAATAATAATAATATTAATAACAATAACAAAAATAATAATAATAATAATAATAATAATAATAATAATAATAATAACAGTAACAATAACAATAATAATAACAATAACAATAAAATAGTAATAATAATAACAATAACAAAAAGAATAACAATAACAATAATAATAACAATAACAATAAAAATAGTAATAATAATAACAATAACAAAAAGAATAACAATAACAATAACAATAATAATAACAATAAAAATAGTAATAATAATAACAATAAAAATAGTAATAATAATAACAATAACAAAAAGAATAACAATGATAATAATAACAATAACAATAAAAATAACAATAATAATAACAATAACAATAACAATAAGAATAATAATAATAACAGTAACAATAAAAATAACAATAATAATGACAATAAAAATAACAATAACAATAAAAATAGTAATAATAACAATAACAATAAAAATAGTAATAATAATAACAATAACAAAAAGAATAACAATGATAATAATAACAATAACAATAAAAATAACAATAATAATAACAATAACAATAATAACAGTAACAATAAAAATAACAATAATAATAATAACAATAACAATAATAATAAAAATAAAAATAGTAATAATAACAATAACAATAAAAATAGTAATAACAATAATAATAACAAAAATAACAATACGAATAAAAATAATAATAACAATAACAATAGTAATAATAATAATAACAAAAAGAATAACAATAACAATAATAACAATAACAATAATAATAATAATAACAATAACAATAAGGATAACAATAATAATAACAATAAGAATAACGATAATAATAACAAGAATAACAATACGAATAAAAATAATAATAACAATAACAATAGTAATAATAATAATAGTAAATAATAATAATAATAATAATAATAATAATAATCTAGACTACTGAATAGCTGGACTAGTGCGAATTACGGATATATTATTTATATTGATACCCATCTTTATGTTCGGTTAAATTAAAATAAGGTATCTAAAATAATGCAAATAAATTATCAAAGTAATAAAAAGTAAGTAGACCTCTTATTCGAACCTGGCTTCAATTACACCAAGGCCTTTGACTTTACCACTATGCTACAGAGAGCTATGCAATCAATTGGTTGAATTACGTGCTATCAATGCTTTCATGTTTGCTGCCTATTATGTTTCATTTTCAATTCATAAATAGTAAAGAAAAATGTGTTTTATGTCATTTATTGTATATTCATATGATATGACACATTCGATCAAGAGGTCGTCCCTCGTACGTAATTTTAAATTAATATTATTTTATTTAATATTTCAGTAGCAATATGGCGCACTTACAACGAAAGAAGATGTAAAAACAAAAGGAAAGCGTCGCCACGGTTTTGATTCGTGATTGGATGACGTTCAACTTGAGTTTCTTTGCGTTTCTGGAAGCTAGACCTTGACAGTGTTGAATCAACCGTCCTGCTTTCTTTTGATTCTGACGTTGACCATAATCAGATACGTAGAGCTGATATTTGTCAAACTTCAATGAACCGTAACACAAACGATCGTTGATCTTTACGCTGGCCTAAAAAAAATATTTTCTATACTTTTGTGTAATTTATAATTAACTTGGAAGAATTTTGAGGTAAAATATATCGTAACAGCTGCTAATGCTTTTTCATCAACTCGCATTTTCAACATTAATGTCAATTTAATAATGACTTCTTTCAGTCATAATGGATGTGATCAAGATGGAACCCAAGGTCGACCCATTGACTTACAACCATATGGTGAAACAGATATAGAAGAAATGAAGTCTTTAATGAAGGTAAAGCTAAATGAGTTGCTATCTGTTTTCTTCACGAGATATTTAAGGGATAACTTTAAAAATCTCTTAAATATGTCAGCAAACTATAATTATTACGGTACACTCTTATTTCCAGTACCTGTAACACCACTCTTACTGCTGTATGAACCAATCTATCGCCTCAAAGTAAAATAATATAATAATAATAATAATAATAAATAATAATAATAATAATAATAATAATAATAATAATAATAATAATAATAATAATTACCATAATAACTGATTGATCTGATTAACCTTACCAAAAGAATAGCTTTTAAATGGGTACCAGCCAGTGGCAGTTGACAAATGAGGCTGGGTCTCAGTCACATTAAAAGTAGAATACTCTTATTGGAAGACATTTATAAATCGTAAAAATGGCGAAATGGACTAAGAGAGTTTTGGGATCACGCTCTTTAATTGTTAATCCATATAAGTTGAAGTAACTCTGAAAGAATGTAAGAGCAATATTTGTGCAACATCATATAATCTATTTTAATCTATTTTACAAAGTTATATCAGGACTTTTTAGGTTTTATGCCACTTTAATATATTTGTACCGTGCATACATCTCAGTTTAACTTAGTCACATGTGTTCAAGTGTAGGCTAAAAGTGAAAGACCCAAAATCCTCTAAACACAAGCGAAAGCATTCTTGTAAAGTTGTAAAGTAAATGTAAATATATGTAATGGATAAGTTAAAAGACGAAAAAGACATATATAAATTAATGTAGTAAAGTTGTCTGGTGTCAGATTGCTTATAGTTTTTCGAAAGTGGCGAGAAACTTTGCAGAAATTCTTGGCACTTATTTTCATACAACTGTATAACATTGAACTCGGAGTTTTGGAGTCACTCATTCCTGATGTGCGTCTGTTCTGCAGGAAGGGAATGTGTTGGATCGGATAAAGACGGAATGTGGACCAGAGGTATGAGCTCACATCTCAGATAAACCTTGAAGAAAGTCCAGCGGCAATTCCTTTACCCACCGTGAAGTGTGAAGTGGAGGTGAGTTGGGCCTGAGGGATGTGTTAATTCTGGGTTCGAAAAGCAGAGTAAAACAAATGTTGTAGTGGAGCCATATGGTATCATGATTTTTTATGAATACGCTCATATTAAGCAGCAACATTAGCTTTAATCCTTTTATTATGTAAGTTTATTCAAAGATAACTCTGTGGCCTTAAACACACTCGGAAAAGTAGTTTTGTATGTTACATGTTTCACTCCTGCTGATTTTTGTTTGAAAGAAATTGAAATTTTGTGTGATATTAAGTCAGTCACTGGATAATCAAGTGTCTAACCCAAAGTTTCAAAGTGACTGTTGTTTAGCTTTAGAAATTCAGTCAAGGAATACTTTTAAATTGTTAACTCGTTGAAGGGTTTCTAAATGTTCAAGGTATTAAGTTTTATACCAAGTATATGTCAGTGCTATTTTTTAATATAATTAGATGTTCCCTAAAATTACATTCTCCTTATTTGGTATTACAGCCCAAGTGGGCCTTAACCTCCTCTATGGCTCTCTTCCATCCTTATGTATCCATCGCCACTCCCTCCAATTCCTTATTCACATCCACTGGTACACAGTTCCACCATCTTGTTCGCGGTCTTCCTTTTAATCTGGTTCCATCTGGGTTGTTATTGAAGACAATAAAAATTACATTACTTGAAAGTTTTCTAAATGTTCAAATTATTAGGTTTTATACCAAGTATATTCCAGTGTCTTTCTTTAAATCCTTGATCACGTGATAGGCCAAATAGATATGATTGAGACGAAATTCAAATACAAACTGCTGAGCCATTTATACCCGAAATTGCGATAGAAAATCTGAAAAAGTAAGCGTCTCCAGGTATCGATCAAATTCCAGGAGAATAAATTCAAGAGGGTGGAAGCACATTACCTAGCGAAATTTATAAACTTGTACTTGCTATTTGGGAAAAGGAAATTGTACCAGAACAATAGAAGGAGTTCATAATTGTACTTATTTTTAAGAAAGGGTACAAGACTAACTGTAGTAAATTTCGAGTAATATCACTTTTGTTGACGTGGTACAAAATGTTGTCCAATATTCTTTTGAGAAGATTAACTCCGTCCGTAGATGAAATTATTGGGGATCACCACTGCGATTTTAGGCGTAATAGATCGACTATTGATCAGATATTTCATATTCGACAGATACTGGAGAAAAATGGGAGTATAAGGGTACAGTACATCAGTTATTCATGGATTTCAAAAAGGCATATGACTCGGTTAAGAGAGAAGTTTTATATGATATTCTTATTGAATTTGGTATTCCCAAGAAACTAGTTCGATTAATTAAAATGTGTCTCAGTGAAACGTACAGAAGAGTTCGTATAGGTCAGTTTCTTTCATGAGTTTCCAATTCACTGTGGGCTAAAGCAGGGAGATGCACTATCACCTTTACTTTTTAACTTCGCTCTAGAATATGCCATTAGGAAAGTCCAGGATAACAGAGAGGGTTTGGAATTGAATAGGTTACATCAGCTGCTTGTCTATGCGAATGACGTGAATATGTTAGTTAGTTAGTTAGTTAGTTAGTTATAATTACTGCTTGGAATGATAGACATTAATGTCCGTACCATGAAAAAAATGTTCAAATACCAGTTGAGCTAATGTGCGCATTACTTTTTCTTTCAGGAAGACTCTTGTGATTTAGACACTTTAAAGAAGGAGCCTAAACTGGAGGTAACGGCAGATGAGGATAAAGTCTTGACTGACAGGTGAGTGCAGTGTATGGGTCTTCACATTGTCCTTGCCTTCATTCCTTCTGTTAACAGTAGAACCTCTGGAACTAGTTATGTAGTTGCAGTCGCCAATGTGGTCGTTTTGATTGCTTCTGCTAGTTTATACAGTACACTGTACAGCGCTAAATATCAAAATAAACAACACTTCATAATACTTCAATGTTTCTCTTAAACTATGGTTCCGCTGTGGCGATCATCATCAGCTGAGCTGTTTCCTTCGTCGTGTTTCCTATCGAAAGTATTAGGCTAAGCCAACAGAAAGTTAAATAGCAGTAAGTGTGGAGGCAGTAATTCTGGTGAATCATTCATCATTGCAGGCAGTTTAGGGCTTATTTTTTCTAGTAAAGAAGGAAGAGCTAAATGGTATGAGTGAGGTACATTGTTATACTTATGCCACTTTAAATAGTATCTTTATAGTACATTATGCAACGAGCTTATAATGATAGTAATTAAGACGCAAGTATGTTTATTTATGAAACGAGCGCAAGCGAGTTTCATAATTTTCATACGAGCGTCTTAATTACCATTATAGGCAAGTTTCATACGACTTTTATGCTCGACCATATTTCTAACTTGAAATTATTCAGAAGTATTTATTTTCTTTGTATCTGACAGAAGATCGGAAGTGACCTTGTTCATAGCTCGTGAATTGTGAGATGTGCGCTGATGTGAAAGTATTGATTTTTTCCGAGGAACAATAATGTCATTGACCTTGATCTAATGCAGAGAATGTATAACCTGGAAATTGATTTAGAATTGAAAAACGAGATGACAAATTGAATTTATTTGAATATTATTTACAATTAACGCTAATTATTATAGTAACAGAACATAACCTTCTGCGACAGTATTGGATTTCCAGCCTCCGTGACGTTTCCCTCGTCTTTCGGTTGCATATCCGAGAATAATCGAAAACCTGAACTTTAACGAATAGGTGTACTTTAATAACATGCATTAAAGGACTGCTACCAGGTGTATAAACATTTCGGCATGATCGAGCATAAAATTATTTTCCGAACAAGCGATCTGTGTCAAAATTAATTACATCGTTCTTTATAACTTATAGTGGTTACAATGTCCAGGCTCATGTCCAGGCTATTCAACTAAAAACTAAATGTAAAATTCACTCCATTAGGATTTCAAAATAATCTCAAGTAATTGTTTATATTAATCGTCGTTATAATAGGTTGAAATTTCGAGGATGATATTCACCTGACACACTACATAGACATCTTTTTATTCTTTTCATAATGTATTGGAATGTACATAGAATTAACCTGTCACGTCACGGAGCCTGAAGCCCTTCCTATATGAGCATGAGAAACCCGTAGTACCCCCTGGCCTACTTTTATTATTGGTGATAGATGGAATAAGGGGAGATGGAGAGTGTTGGTGGAATAATGGAGGAAATGGAGTATTCCAATAAAAATTCTCTCAACGTCTTGTTTGTCCAATACAAATTCCGTAACGGATAGGTCAGGATCGAAACAAGGCTGCTTGGATGAAAACTATGATGGTTGCTATTGAATGCTCGATATAGTCACCTACATTATGGTTTAAGAGCATAAAGCAGTGGTTCCCAAACTTTTGAAGATGCGATCCAATTTTGGGCGAGACAATTTGTGTACAGAGATGCACATTTACTCTCTCCCTGGCATTGTGTATTTAAATGGGATCTCAGGAACTCACCACAATTACAATTCGTCACACAATTACAATTCGTAACAATTACAGTGGGCTCACTGGAATTCGTCAAAATTTCGCCATATACCATACATTAGCATTCTCACAATGTGTTGTTTCTATAGTATTTTCAACTTCTTCCTTTCCACAATAATATATTGTGTTTCTATAGTATTTTCAACTTCTTCCTTTTCCACATTAATATACCGGTATTGTGTTTATATAGTATTTTAACTTCTTCCTTTCCACAATAATATATTGTGTTTCTATAGTATTTTCAACTTCTTCCTTTCCACATTAATATACCGGTATTGTGTTTATATAGTATTTTAACTTCTTCCTTTCCACAATAATATATTGTGTTTATATAGTGTTTTCAACTTTTTCCTTTCCACAATAATATATTGTGTTTATATAGTATTTTCAAATTCTTCCTTTCCACATTAATACACCGGTATTGTGTTTATATAGTATTTTCAACTTCTTCCTTTCCACAATAATATATTGTGTTTATATAGTATTTTCAACTTCTTCCTTTCCACACTAATATATTGTGTTTATATAGTATTTTCAACTTCTTCCTTTCCACAATAATATATTGTGTTTATATAGTGTTTTCAACCTCTTCCTTTCCACAATAATATATTGTGTTTATAGAGTGTTTTCAACTTCTTCCTTTCCACAATAATATATTGTGTTTATATAGTATTTTCAACTTCTTCCTTTCCACAATAATATATAGTGTTTATATAGTATTTTCAACTTCTTCCTTTCCACAATAATATATTGTGTTTCTATAGTATCTTCAACTTCTTCCTTTCCACATTAATATACCGGTATTGTGTTTATATAGTATTTTCAACTTCTTCCTTTCCACAATAATATATTGTGTTTATATAGTGTTTTCAACTTCTTCCTTTCCACAATAATATATTGTGTTTATATAGTATTTTCAACTTCTTCCTTTCCACAATAATATATTGTGTTTATATAGTGTTTTCAACTTCTTCCTTTCCACAATAATATATTGTGTTTATAGAGTGTTTCCAACCTCTTCCTTTCCACAATAATATATTGTGTTTATAGAGTGTTTCCAACTTCCTCCTTTCCACAATAATATATTGTGTTTATATAGTGTTTTCAACTTCTTCCTTTCCACAATAATATATTGTGTTTATATAGTATTTTCAACTTCTTCCTTTCCACAATAATATATTGTGTTTATATAGTATTTTCAACTTCTTCCTTTCCACAATAATATATTGTGTTTATATAGTATTTTCAACTTCTTCCTTTCCACAATAATATATTGTGTTTATATAGTGTTTTCAACTTCTTCCTTTCCACAATAATATATGTGTATATATAGCGTTTTCAACCTCTTCCTTTCCACAATAATATATTGTGTTTATATAGTGTTTTCAACCTCTTCCTTTCCACAATAATGTATTGTGTTTATAGAGTGTTTTCAACTTCTTCCTTTCGACAATAATATATTGTGTTTATATAGTGTTTTCAACTTCTTCCTTTCCACAATAATATATTGTGTTTATATAGTGTTTTCAACCTCTTCCTTTCCACAATAATGTATTGTGTTTATAGAGTGTTTTCAACTTCTTCCTTTCCACAATAATATATTGTGTTTATATAGTGTTTTCAACTTCTTCCTTTCCACAATAATATATTGTGTTTATATATGTAGTGTTTTCAACTTCTTTCTTTCCACAATAATATATTGTGTTTATATAGCATTTTCAACTTCTTTTTACAATAATGTATTGTGTTTCTATAGCATTTTTAACTTCTTCTTTTTACAATAATATATTGTGTTTCTATAGCATTTTCAACTTCTTTTTTACAATAATATATTGTGTTTCTATAACATTTTCAACTTCTTCTTGTTTACAATAATATATTGTGTGTCTGTAGTATTTTCAAATTCTTCCTTTCCATAATAATGTATTGTGTTTCTGTGGATTTTAGAATGCTTTCAGAAGAAGTCTCGAAATAAAACATTTTAAATATTGGATTATAATTGTACCCCATTTTCTCCTGGCTTAGTTGTCTCATGAGCGGTGCCTTATTGGTATCACTTGTGAGATTGAGAACTGTCTCCGGACAGTTGACTAAACAACAATCTTATTTTTTAGATTGAAATTTGTGAGATCTGCATAGCTATTATTTTCCATGATATTCAGTGCGTGTTGCAGAACAATTTTATAATAATCTAGGTGCTTGTTTGTTGCTATTCTACCTTTTTGCCCATTTTTGCATTGAAGGTCTGTTTTCTTCACAGCAATGACAGTAATGTCTCATCAGAAGACGATTTTGCACTCGAAGAGAATGTAAATTTTCATAATAATCCTATATACCGTGAGAAGCCAACCTGCGAATTATCTGTTGATTTGAAACGTCAATGTCACAGCGATGGAATTGTGGGCTCAATTCACACTGGCACAGGAGAGGGTTCAGTGAGCAGTGAACAAGTTTCAGGAATCTCCCAGTCTCTCAATCGGCACGCGAAAGGCAAGAAGTCATTTAAATGCGATGTGTGTGGGAAGTGTTTCGTGGAATCGTCGAATTTTAGACGGCATTGGCTCTTACACACAGGCAAGAAACCGTTCAAATGCGATGTGTGGAAAGTGTTTCAGACAGACAGGGAATCTGAAAAGGCATTCTCGCTTACATACAGGCCAAAAGAATTTGAAATGCGAGATATGTGGAAAGTATTTCTGGGAGTCAAGAGATTTGAAATCGCACGTGATCACCCACACAGAAGGCAGTGATTTCAAGTGCGATGTTTGTGGGGTCAGCTTTTCGCAAGCGGGTAATCTCAAAAGACACGCACTCTTGCACACTGGGAGAGGCCATTTAAATGCGATTTCTGTGGACAGTGCTTTAGACAGTCTGGCAATCTGAAGAAGCATTCCCGCTTGCATTCAGGCGAGAAGACTTTCAAATGCGACATCTGCGGGAAGTGTTTCTGGGAGGCGAGAGACGTTAAAACTCATGAACGCATGCACACAGGTGACAAACCTTTCAAATGCGATGTTTGTGGACTGGGTTTTTCTCAGTCAGGACATCTGAACAGGCATGCCCGGTTGCACACGGGTCAAAGGCCTTTTGTGTGCGATGTTTGCGGGAAGTCTTTCTTGGATAAAGGAGATCTCGGTAAGCACACACGCTTGCACTCTGACGAAGAGCCGTTCAAATGCGATGTGTGGAAAGTGTCTGTCCTCGGCGAGCAGCTTGAGGGCTCATGCACACCAGCATACTGGCCAGAAGCCCTTCAGGTGCACTGTTTGTGGAAAGGGCTTCTCAGAGTGGAGGAATGTGAAGAAGCATTTACGTCTTCACACAGGCGAAAAGCCATTCGGATGTGACGTGTGGGAAAAACTTTCTATTTCCGGAGGGCTCAAACTGCATTCACGTATTCATAGTGGTGAGAGGCCATTCAAATGCAACATCTGTGGGAAGTGCTTCTCGGCATCTGGTAGTCTCGGACGTCACATGCGCGTACATAAGACGTAACTTCACAAACTCTGGAGCTATTGTATATTTTATCTACAGACTCTTGGTTTTCTTTTCGCCAATTGATATGTAAAATTGCGATAGTGTTGTACTTAGTCCTTATTAATTTTTATGCTCGACCATACCGAAATGTAGTAATTATACACCTGGTCAAGTTCAGGTGTTCCACCAATCAGAAAATACCATTGTAGCAATATGAAAGCGCAATTATCGATTATTCTCGGATATGCAATCGAAAGACATCAATAAATCACCTATATTTAAATAAAGCCAGTTCTGTTACTATAATAATTAGCGTTAATTGTAAATAATATTCAAATAAATTCAATTTGTCATCTCGTTTTTCAATGTCTAAATCAATTTCAAAGTTATATCAAGATTAATATTTATTTTACTCTAGAGTATATCAAGATCAATGTCGACATTTGTTTCTCGGAAAAATCAATACTTTCGCGTCTGCGCACATATCACAATTTATTGCACAAGGTCACTTTCCCTCCTCAGTCAGATAAGAATAATATGAATATTTATGAAAAATTTCAAGTTAGAAATATGGTCGACCATAAAAAGTCGTATGAAACTTGACTATAATGGTAATTAAGACTCTCGTATGAAAATTATGAACATAAACATACTCGCCTTAATTACTACCATTATAGGCTCGTCGCATAATGTACTATATTCTATCTTGCTTTATTAGTTATGTTTTGTTTTTGTTATGCCCCAGGGCTTAAGAACGCCCTGTAGCATGATTTCCTGTGGAGTGTCAAATTTTAACAGTCCAGGAACAGTGTCAGCGGAATACATGGTCTTCAGATGCTTAACCAGCGTTATAGAGTCTTGTCGGGCATGTGGTAAATCACTGTCTACGATATAAGTATTCTTACGCCACGTATCACGCCTGGACTAATCGCATTGGTCCTGTGAAACAAAGCATGCATTTTCATTGGTAAACATATACATTTTATGAGCACAATAAAATTCGTTCAGGAAACTACAAAATTCGTAATTCGTACAAATAATTTATCAGCATATCAATTACAACCTCATAAAATTAATTACAAAAACACTCCCAAAAATAAGACACATTTATGAAAAAAAAAAGTATTTGATTAACAATATTTTCACCGTTACAGTTACACATATATAAAAACTAAATATAAGCATTTACATAGAGATAATAAATTTAACAGGAGAAAAAGTTCGTCCAAAGGGCTGGACTCTGGAAGAGTACCCAAAACGCTCTTTGCATTTCCGCGTTGAATAGCAATACTTAAGCGTTGACGCAAGTAAGTAGTGCAACGGCGATCAGCAATAATTGAGACCAAAATTTGGCCGATTTGAGATACCAAAACTTAAGCGTCATGACTCCAAGGACCGAAGGTCTCCACAGCAAATGGGACAAAGATATAATTGTCTAAAAGATGAGCATATTTATTGACTTTCTTCTTCACGGCTAATTCAGCAGCAGATGCTGCGCGTCACCAGAGTATTCGGTAAGTGAGATGGAGCTAGAGTGTCAACGCAAGTGGAGTCCCAAATTAAAGATTTTCCTCTAGACCATGGAATTAAGGTCAGACCATCGGGTCGTTTACCATCCGCGCGACTAATACCTGGTGGTTCCAAAGAGATGGGATGCCACAAGAAGCCAGAGATCTTTTAATGATATCACTGAGTGACGTATGTCTGGGAATGCGGCCCTTGCTCCTCGCACCGCTGAGTGCATGATGGCCGTAAATATCAGCAATTCCCCGCAAATACATTGGTGTGGCTGACAGAGTTTACAACTAAGGTGCGTAAAGCTATTGCGATTTTAAAGGTAGTGCTATCTATTAGGGTGCCAGAATCACTAACCCAGAAGAGCTAGGAGACGTGCAATGTCTTGTTCGGATGTGAAAGAAGAAAGGAGTTTATCTAACATTTTTTGGGAAAAGATAACGTCCCACTGTTTTTGAAACTCAGGACGGGCAGGAGGATGAGTGGTTTGTGAGGAAGTATACCAACTTGTCAGAGCATCACGCACATGGCAGATTTCAGCTGCATCACTGTATAAAGGATAGAGCAATTTGATGCAACGGAAAATTAAACCACACATTGTTCGAACTCTTTTCTTACGTGTAGTCGCATTAAAGCAACTTATCACTATATTGCACTGAATCGAATTAAATGTAATAGATGTTTGATTAAGACGACATCTGTAAACACGTAAAATCAAACGGGTTTTAACCCCATCTCACCTGGTGGATGGAGTGGTTGGTAATCCGGCTGGGAACCGGTAAGGAAACATAAAAAGTGTTGGTGAGGAGATTTGGGGAGGTAGTTGAGACTTACGGAGTACGGAGAGAATAATTGGGGATCTTTTTTGGTGAAGAAGCAGAAGATACGTCATGGCATCAGCTTGAGTATAAGAAATATCTTTAGTAACTTATATATATATATATATATATATATATATTTTTTTTATAAATACTTAATAAATCAAGTAGAGTTTTTGATTTGCAATCAATTCAGTCTAGTTCAGTAACCATGTAGTTATCCTATAGTATCCTGAGAGAGCTCCAGCTCTTCCAGTAAAATCATTTCCATTATTGAGTAAAATGGTGGTGTGAAAAATCCTGATAAGTGTGAGCAGAAGAGAAAGCAGTAGTCATCCATTCGTCAAGTCATTCGACTTAAGTGACAGTCGCATAAAATTTTAATATTTACTTCCTAATGAATCTTTAAAATTTGTTTCATTTGCACATATTGTAGTCACCGTCTGCTCGAACGCATCTTGTGACTGGTTATACTGCAGCCACTAATCAAACATGTGAAATGAACAGAAAAAAAATTTCCTCTAGATGCCAGGTCCTAATGGCATTGAAGTCGCTTGTGAATATAGATTCTATGCTTTATGTTTATATAGAAGAGGCATCGAGAAGTTACCGTACTTTGCAGTGGACGTGTCTGTTGAGCGAACGTTGTTACTAGGGTTGGGTTATTACACTTGTTATTGAACATTATTTGTAACTCCTCGTCAACTAAACACTACATACACTTCCACTGTCTGCACCCTCCATCCCCACCACTCGGGAATTTTAGGTGCGATAACCTTTCTACCTCTCTCCTGTAATATAATTATTATGTAATTAAAATACGACTTTGTTTCGCGACTCTAATAGCTTCGTTAATAGAACAAGACAAGAGGAAATACGATACGTGCATAATTTAAAATATGAAAGCCAATGAGTTGCTCAGAGTAGCCTGTGTGACAGAATTAAAAAGTTTCCAAACTAACTATCAGTAGGACATGTTATGGAACTTGTAAGGTTAATTAATTATTTTTATTATATGAACTGCAGGATCATATGCTACCAGTTTTTGGTGATTTACAAAAAAAAAAATATAGATTAACTTTTCAGATAGGATTTTTGCAGCTAAACAATTCAGTAAAAAATGAACTGGTGCCCCAGGAAGTTACAGGTTCAGTACTTTCCAAGAAAAGGGTTTCTCCGTGGAAGAAAAACAGAAACACTTTTTCTGTGCAGAACTTCCCTACATTATTAAGTTTTGTATTGTATTTATTAACATTCCATAGTATTCATGCATTGTTTCACAGCTAGAATATGGAACAAGTAAAAAAACTTAATACTATTATAAAGTCTTAATTTATAGTCACAGTCTAGATGAAATATATACAGACGAGATTTACAATACAGTCTACTAGTACAACACAAAGTTTTAGTATCAATTTCATGAAGTAATTAATTATGTTGTATTAAGTTGCACAGTTGGTTCTATCCGAAAATATTGAACCTCTTTTTAATCACATACCATATTGTCTGTAATCCAAGGGCTACTGTACGAATATATTTTTTTCATTATGATATAGATATATTTATAATTGTTAAATTTTTATGAATCCCAACACGCTCGAAATAAAAATATTAATTTAATAGAACAAATGGACTGTAATAACTTTTCCTTCTGTAATAACCAGGAGAGATATTATTTCAATGTACAGATTTAGCAGTGAAATCCTTATGCAGCATGCTGCAGTTCACCATTGTATATTCCGTATATCTTCTTTGAGAGCTGGTGTAGTATTATTTTACTTTTGTAATAGTGGAGACAAGACCCAGTTGAAAGACTCCTGTGGTCTACTTTACTTCAGCTAATGAAGGAGAAAAAAGAAGGGCTGTTCTTCGGACTGCAATATTCTTTTACTCGGATTTCCTGTCTGTTCTTCACAAAACAAATAGCCTATACTATATCTTACATCATATGTACAGATTTGCTTTCAGCGCATTAACTTATGCCAAACATGGCGATTTATTATTGGTAACGTCACTATTACTTTTTATATTATTATTATTATTATTAGCCCTATCATTATTATTATTATTTACTACTGCTACTGCTACCGCTACTTCATGGAATGAAGCTTTCCTTTTATAGTATGAAAGTAATACAATCTGAGATTTGTGTCATATTCAGCTATTATTAAACACATCTATTGAAAGTAATTCCAAAAAGAACAAATATCCTGTTATGTTGTGGTCTGTGATAGTTGAATCTATTGCTTAGAATTGTGGAAACTAGTTTTGACAAAGTAGATTCTTTTGTATGGATCAATGTATAAAGTGAAATAGAATGGCCTAAATTAGAAAAGTATGGAGAGGTGAACAAAATTTTGAAAGACTATAAAATAACATTCACGAAATTTTTGATGAGTGTATTGCTCAATCAAATAACAGAGCAATAAAAGTCAGATTGGAACTCAAAATGAGAAAATATAACATTAACAGTTTTAGGAAAACAGCTTTCTGTGTTCGGAATTTATTAAAAAAAAGTTCTAATTCATAACATATTAAGTTTGTGGAATTAGCCTGCAACATCTGCTCCAGTTGAAAGGATTTTCTGTATCATAGGGAAGACTTCTAGTGCCTACTGTAAAATTTCATTTGAAGTTGTCTTGCAGCGAATTTTATATGATTAAACTGACAAACAAATTATTAAAAGTGTCATGTCCACAGAGAAGTAGCAGACATTCAACTTTAGACTCTTGTTTTTTTATTTTTGTGGTCGGTGAGTGTTCTTCCTTATTTTGAGAAAGTGTTATTGTTTCAATGTAATTTATATTGACATATTAAGAAACTAATTATTGAAAATTTATAAATTGACCAGAGATTACCTAAACGACGAGTAGGCCAATCAGATCGGACAGGGAAGTGTCCTGGATTTCTACTAGATAACTGTGTAAGTGTCCTTGGTTTGGATGAGAAAAATAATAATACTACAAATTGTTGAATCATTGAGGACGACGAAGAATAAATTAATATATTTAATAATTAAATGAATTTATTTTTATTTATTTTAGTAGGTTATTTTACGACGCTTTATGAACATCTTAAGTTATTTAGCGTCTGAATGAGATGAAGGTGATAATGCCGATGAAATGAGTCTGGGGTCCAGCACCGAAAGTTACCCAGCATTTGCTCATATTGGGTTCAGGAAAACCCCGGATAAAACCTCAACCAAGTAACTTGACCCGACCGGGAATCGAACCCGGGCCACCTGGTTTCGTGGCCAGACGCGCTGACCGTTACTCCACAGGTGTGGACAATTAAATGAAAATTGAACGAATTTAATTATTTTGTTTTTTTTTTTTTTTGCTTGTAATTTAAAAATGACACAGTGAAAACTGTCGTTTTTTCTCGCTAAGCTTTGGGTAACTGCCACTTTAAAAATAATGGATAGATCTAGCTATAAAATTGCTTAGTTCGCATCGCTCGCTTTTTCAGGAACGGGAGAGTAGGTCTACTACTGTCGCCACATTCACGGCAACCTTGATCTCGTTTGCTCGTGTGAGTTCAGGAGAGGAAATAGTTTTCATTTTCGTAGGTTATATGTGTATTTCCATTTTCATTTCGTAGAATTGCAATTCTGGAAGAGGTAAGTTGCAGTTTTTACTTTTAAACTATAAAAGTCAACATAGGCTTTAGTCTATAATATAATTATCATTGTGTGTTGATTAGGGTATAGGGCCTTTTCATTACACTATTACGTCCACTTTGCGGAACTATAGGCTCTAATATCAAACGAGGAGGAAACGAATTGCCCACTGTAACCCATTATCTTTTGCCTCATGAGTGATATTTTATTTGTGTCACGCGATTTCAACCTGTCTCCGGCAGTTCACTGACCAGTAAACAAAATCAGACTATGTTTAAACGTATTTATTATAGGACCTATTGGTTTTTTCTGTCAGTGGTTAGGTATACCAGCGCACCAACTTGTCCGCTATTTCGCCTGTCCGTTCTTTTGGGAGAGTTGCATTATCCAGTTAGCTAAAATATTTGTGTCATTATGCTGCATATTTTCTCTAACAGGGACTATAAAGAATGGACACTTAGCGAATTTTCCTGTGTTTTGTTTCTCTGTGCGCTGGCGTTTAGTTTCACTTTGAAGCGCTAGAGGTTAGTGTAATCGAGCACACGCTAAGATAATAAGAGTATTAATTTTATAGAGAACCTCTTTTGGGAGAGTGAATCTATATCCCATCATCATGTAGGTGATTGCAAATGAGTAAAAAATTGGGTATACATTTCGAAACTTATGCTGTTTTAAACAATAGTGAAGAAATGTGTTGCTGTGACTGTACTGAGGGTCATTGCATCGCTAGTGCAAGAAAGAAATTTCACCCTCTACCTGAAAAAGCCTCCAGTCAGCACTGTCGGAAGGTGTACTTACCGCTATTTCTTTGCATGAATGGATTTTAACTCTCAATACATTCCTGTCCCTTCTGTAAAATTTAGTCAGATGGCAAAGCGGAAATCTTCCGTCCATATGTGTAAAATTACTTCAGTGTTGCTCCTAGCAGTGTATCAAGTGAAGTTATCTGTAGTTACTTAAATTGCATAGAAAATGTTATTGATAATAGCAGTACAAACATATGACAGACACCAATCATACTTTTTTTCATATGAAATGAGCTCCTATATGTATTTTTGTACTGTAACAATATAATATGTTTCCCATGAAGTGGCGTCTAAATTGTACTCCCCATTTGATAAATCATTTCCCGTCTATAGCTCTGTTCCGTTTATAACGCTTTAAGGCCATAGTCCCTTGACGAGCGTATTAACAGAATTATACTGTACATACATAATTTTTATCCATGACCATAACGAAAAACATGCCTTTACTAAATAATTTTGCGTTTGTAAAGTAGGCTTTTATTCAACATTACTTTATTCCTGTAGTGAGATAAAGACTTTACCTCACAGTTTGAACTTTATCTCACAGTTTCCATTCAACTATTACTCAAGAAGTTAATATATTAGTTACTAGATGTCACTACCTCTACTTCTTTATTACCATTTCTTAAATATAGATATACTCAATCTCCTTCTCTTTTCTCTGTCTACTAAGTCGTAATTTGTGAATTGCATCTATATCTAATATATATATATATATATATATATATATATATATATCTTACTTACAAATGGCTTTTAAGGAACCCGAAGGTTCATTGCCGCCCTCACATAAGCCCGCCAGCGGTCCTATCCTGTGCAAGATTAATCCAGTCTCTATCATCATACCCCACCTCCCTCAAATCCATTTTAATATTATCCTCCCATCTACGTCTCGGCCTCCCTAAAGGTCTTTTTCCCTCCGGTCTCCCAACTAACACTCTATATGCTTTTCTGGATTCGCCCATACGTTCTACATATAATATAATATAATATAATATAATATAATATATATATTTTTTAAATTAAGGCGTGGAGACTTGAACCTGCGAAGTTGGGTTTATAGGATTTTAAAACAACACTCGTTAGTCAACTGAGCTAAACAGACACGATGATTAATTATGTTTTAATAATCGTCTTATGTTTACAAGTAAAATGTCAAATTATTTTAGTCATTTTAGTCCCGTGAACACTTCTAAATAATCCCTGAAACTTCATAAGGATTAAAATACACGTTTAAAATGAATATATATATTATATATAGGTATATAATTAATTATAATTTGTTATTTATCCAACACCTTAGATACCATTCTTCACTATTCATGGCCTCCTACATCATGACCTACCTAGTTCACGTATCGATTCTAAAATCCATGCCATGATATGTGATTATATGAGGACTTATTTTCAACACATTTTCTTTCATAAAACATAATTTTTCGTTACGGTCATGGATAAAATTACGTATGGTACTTGTGAGCGTGATCTTTATTGCGCTCGTGTGATTTAAGCACGAGGCGTTAGCCTCGTGCTTAAATCTTTCCACTCGCGCAATAAAGATGCACTTACCTCACAAGTACCATAAATAACTATTATTGCACAGAAACATATGAATAGACAATGTGATTATTTTCAAACAGATATTAACCACCACTAATATTAAATGTATTGTTTCTCTGCTTTAGGATATACTTTCTTTAGTGAAAATAAATACACTAGGCTCTAAATTTTTCATCGTAGTAACACCTGTACTAAATGTTTTCTAACTGTCGTGTAAGCAATTAGTTTCCGACGTGTTTAAAAATTGAGAAGTAGTAGTTCATATTAATTTGTAATAAGTAGCCTTGTAACTTTGGACCGATAGGGAGCGTTACGCAATTTCAAGTTGACTATGCGTTCACCAGTCTGTACTCTAGCATGCATAAACAGTGTACCTGCTGAATAATAATGTTGCAGGTTAAAGGTTCACAGGAGCATATTTTTACAGCGGGATTTGGTGAGTGTTTAAAGTGAACGACAGGAACATTACATGTAAAATATGTAATACAAACAAACGAGGTGACAAGCGATATTATATACAGAGACATTGTAGCACAAGAAAATAAAGGAGGAAACTCAAACCCACGAATAATTCTATGATAGTTATTCTGCACATAACGAAAGGTACGTAAAAATATCTCTGTAATGCTATGTAACGTATATTTACTTTTAGAGTTGCCGAGATTTCTTTATGTTCACCTTGTTATTCCCGTAATCGATCGCAGAACCAAGTCAATGTCCTCGTACTAGCTCACGTCCTCGACCTATGTACCCTGCTACAGTCAACTTGAGTAATCGGTCTCCAACATTAGAAACCTAGTAATAAGTGTTTGTCAACTGCTCTGTTTCTTTAAACCGTTTTTAAATTGTTACAAAACACTTTTTCAGTTGTGATGGATGTGATCAAGATGGAACCTGAGGTTGATCGATTGGACTTACAGCCGTATGATAACACATACAAAACAGGAGAGAATGAGGCTTTACCAGAGGTAAACTTAAAAGTCTTATTGTATTTTTCTTCTTTTTTTTTTTTTTTTTTTCTAACAGTGGAAGTGCATATTTTCTATTTTATATTTACTAGACTAAATTGCTAATCCGTAATTATCTGTGTAGTATAATGCCCCTTGATTTGGATTGGCAACATCAGTTGCGTGTTGATTCGTGTCTGAAGATAGGAAACAATTTTCACGTGAAGTTTCGCTAGTCTATGGGAATGGTGCTCACCCTACATCATGATAGTGCAGTACAGGCGTTAAGTAATCTGGCCTCAGAATTGAACTCGAAAATTCACGTAATCAGTGTCTGTACACATCTATAATCTTTTCGCTGTAAGAAAAATCCTAATGTAAACAATAGCACGTGACTGAAGTGAGGCTTCATTGGCCGCTGTTTGGCGCCATAGATTCTCAGTTCGTGTTCCCGCCTACTGTTGTACATTCTGTTTCATGTTAAACATTTCCCGTTACTCGTCAAGTAGGCCTAACCTCACTACTATGCATTCGTTTGCTTAGGAAACATTTACTTTATAATTACTGTAATTGAAACTCACATAAGTTATTATATACATTGAAGACTATTTATTTTTCTCCGCTTTTGAGAAGGTTTCCACTCTTATGTTTAATAACCACACACACCGAGGATGCAGAATTATACTTTAGTACCACGTGCTTACTTGAACAACTACGAGCTTAAGTGACGTCAGGTTGTTACAAGAACAGACTACCTCGGTATTACTGTTTGTATTCATCCGCGTTCATATTACGTAACAAAATATAAAAGTAGCTTTTTCTTTTACATAACGTTTTACATATGAGTGATTATGTTTCATCGTATTTAACAACTAGAATTCATTTTTTTATTTTCAAATAATGCAAGATTATGATTTCCAGATAAGAACTATATTTTCCTGCGTCATGTGAGTGCTTCGACTGCGAGCCAATCACGGGTATGACAGCAACGTGCTTATGTTTACGTTAAGATTTTTCTTACAGCAAAAACAGTATACAGTACTTGTTTTCTACCTTTGCTGCGGGTAAGTTGCTATTAGGCGAACTATCAGCTGATTGGCCTTAGTACTGTTTTGAATTTTGCGCCATGGATTATTTTATCTACAAAATGATATTTCCTTGATATACACAGGTTTCTTCAACCAAAAGATCCAGTAAGTTTCCAAATGCCCGGGTCCAAAGATATCCATCCTCTATGTCATTTTCACGCTTCTTCATGTGGGTTTTCTCAGCTCCTCCTGCCAGGTGGCTTCCATTTCAAAACTTCTTTTAATTTGGTCTCTTTGCTTCACATTACATGCCCATACTATCTTCACTTGCAACTTATCTCCTGTTGTAATAATATTTCTCACTTTATCTCGTCTTGAAATTATTGTAATAATTATTCGGTAATTGTAAATATGCGATGGAAAGTATGACGAAAGATGGCATGACTCGTACCAAAATATGAGTGTTTTCTTCAAGTAAAATTGTTCATTTTATTTACTTACCACTGGCAACCTTAATTTTTCTGGTACTTTTCACTTTTAGTTAAATAATTGGTGTTATATATAATCAACATTGGAATAGTTCTCAAAATTGGTATATAAATTAAGTTGGTTCCCACTTAGAATTTAGGTTTTATGTTATTCAAAATACTTTCTTTAAAAGAGGATTTATAGGAGATCCTGAATTAAATAAATCTTAATGTCTCGCTTAGGAGAATAATACATAACATAAGTTGCTTTAAAATGTTTCAACAGGTTTTATTTTAAACAGAATATTGATGGGACTGATATTATGAGTTTTAAAATAAGAATGCGTTTTATGTTGGCGATGCCTCAATCATACTAATATAATGAAGTGAAAACAAGTGACTTTTGAGTTTATTTGAAGTGCTCTTGCACAACAAACACAGATATTCATTTCACATTGTTTTATACACATATCATTGAATTCTGTGAGAGACATATAAGCGTTTATCAATTTTAATATTTAAAGGTAGAACCTTTGTGTGTTTCTGTAAAGTAATCTCGACTCCCGGACATTTTCCCGAGTAGCCTACCTATTCTCCCGAAGGACTCCTACCGAATACAATTTCCCGAATGATTTTGCCCGAAAACAAATTTCCCGACACAAAAACAATCCCGAATAATGCAAATCAAGCTTTCAGGTATAACTCCCTGTACAGTTTATTTGTATATCTTCGAGGAAAAATTGTTCCGTGGCCGGGCATCGAACAGGACCTTTTGTTAAACGTAGCAACGCTCTACCAACTGAGCTACTCGATAACTCTACCAGACACCGATGCAATTTTTCTCGGTTGAGAAGCTTTTGTCATCTAGTCTAGTGTCAAAAATCTGAAAGTTAGAATTTATAAAACAGTTATATTACCGGTTGTTCTGTATGGCTGTGAAACTTGGACTCTCAGTTTGAGAGAGGAACAGAGATTGAGGGTGTTTGAGAATAAGGTTCTTAGGAAAATATTTGGGACTAAGAGGGATGAAGCTACAGGAGAATGGAGAAAGTTACACAATGCAGAGCTGCGCGCATTGTATCCCTCACCTGACATAATTAGGAACATTAAATCCAGACTTTTGAGATGAGCAGTGCATGTGGCACGTATGGGCGAATCCAGAAATGCATATAGAGTGTTAGTTGGGAGGCCGGAGAGAAAAAGACCTTTTGGGGAGGCTGAGACGTAGATGGGAAGATAATATTAAAATGGATTTGAGGAGGTGGGGTATGATGATAGAGAATGGATTAATCTTGCTCCAGATAGGGACCAATGGCTGGCTTATGTGAGGGCGGCAATGAACCTCCGCGTTCCTAAAAGCCAGTATGTAAGTATATCCGCAGACCTCAAAGTGGGCTGACAACCGTCAAGCAACCAACATTGACTGCACACTAAATCTGTATTACTTAAATTGTGGTTTTCTGTTAACGAACAGTGACGTGTATTGTGTAAATCAAGCTTTCAGGTATAAATCAGTTGAAATTGTGTTTGTTATATTGTATTAACTGGTAGATCTTTTTTCTTTGCCTCCTTACAGATGTCTTTAAATGTTCGCATTCTGGTTGCAGTTTTAAAACATGTGAAGGAATTCTTGCATCTAAATGAAGTTATTTCTAGCGATGCCTTTATCTTCTGTAGGAAAAAAATTACCGAAACTGCAAGTAAAAGGCATGAAGACAGAATGCCTGGACCACAGCTGTGATCTCACATCCCAGATGAATACTGAAGACACACAGGTCCCAGTTAGCTTTGCTGTGATGAAATGTGAAGGTGAAGACAGTCTAATGTCTGGCAGCTCTCCTGTGTTCAAGTCTGAAGTTGAAGTAAGTGTCACTATCAGTCTTCAGGTATACTAGCAGTGCATTATGAAGTATATCAGGGCCACTAATTAATTTAGAATATAATTGAATCGCACTTTTTAAAAGGAACTAAGTCAAAATTTGCTACTTTTCAGGAGAGCATCAAAACATTTTTCATGCACATATAGCATAATCAGATATGTAAGACTTACATTATATAAAGATAATATGGAATTGTATTTAATGATAACAAACTTTTTAAGAAAATTTTGTGCTACAATGGTATACATAAATTTATAAATTTGAGACTTAGTTCCTTTCTTCACTGGAAATTTTTTGAAAGAACAAAATAAATAGATTAAGTTAACAACATTTATTCAACGCAGATCTACATGTATTTTGATTAAATTGACATATTAGAAATTTTAATAGTACATTATGCAACGAGCCTATAATGATAGTAATTAAGAATCGAGTATGGATATTTATGAAAAGAACGCAAGCAAGTTTCTTAATTTTCATACGAGCTTCTTAATTACCATTATAGGCGAGTTTCATACGACTTTTTATGCTCGACCATATTTCTAACTTGAAATTACCGGTATTCAGATGTATAGATTTTATTTGTATCTGACAAGATCGGAAGTGACCTTGTTCTAGGTCGGGAATTGTGAGATGTGCGCAGACGCGAAAGTATTGATTTTTTCCGAGGAACAATAATGTCATTGACCTTGACGTAGTCCCCTTAAACTTGATAATATTACAATATTATAACCTTGATTATTGAATTCGACATTGAAAAACGAGATGACAAATTAAATTTATTTGAATATTATTTACAATTAACGCTAATTATTATAGTAACAGAACATAACCTTCTGCGAAAGTATTGGATTTCCAGCCTCCGTGACTTTTCGCTAATTCTCTTTCGATTGCATATCCGAGAATAATCGATACTTGCGGATTTATAACGGTACAAAGCTGACTTGTCATTGGCTGAACACATGTAAGCTGAGTTATCATTGGCTGAAGACCTGTACTTTAATGAGTATGTGTACTTTAATGACATGCATTAAAGGACTGCTACCAGGTGTATAATTAGTACATTTCGGCATGGTCGAGCATAAAATAATATTATGAATCAAAAATTAATTCAAAATGGACATGTTTCATAAAGAAATCAACACATGTGAAATGACTAGAGGGTCTCATTCATGGTGCGCCAGGACCTGTTTAGTAGAATATGAAAATATTTCTTCGTTAAATGCTTCAGCATTTTTAACACTGACGTACTTCATTAGTATCTTAAGGTCTTCAATCTTTTGAGCATTGATGGGAACTTTTTCTTCTGGATATGCCTATGTTAGTTCAGTGTCAAACTCGTAAATTCCCTTTCTCAAGGTGAAACCTATTGCTAATATAACTCTTGATGTATGGGTGACCTTCTACAACGCCAGGGCTATCTGAGCTGTATGTGAATTTCTTTCATACAGAGGGTGTCAAATGAACCTTTCCGTCACGAGGATTCTTTGAAGTTTCTTCCGATATGGTATTCTTTTTGAAATTTTAGGCCACCACATATCAAAGTTACTGTTCAGTTTTCAGAGTCCACTATCTACGGTTATTTCTATATATTCTTTTATTGTATACACCCTATCGGCCCCTGTTATCACTTTTCTGAAAACCCCAAAATCCCTATCACAAGGGAGAAACGAGTGACCTCGGTCAGGAAAATAATGTTTTATAGTTTTGAATCATACAGAAGCTGCCAGACCAAGACAAAACCTAACTATTGTATGATTTTTTTTTTTTTTTTTTTTTTTTTTGGCCAGGGCAGCTATCTGAGAACATATTATGTATGTTTTCATCAAAATAGTATTTAAAACGAACAAACATCATTGGATCCCTTTCGAACCTGTCCTTCGTAATACACGTACAGCACACATTGGTTGGATTTAAGATCATGAATGGAAAATATATTAATCTACAATTGCCTCATATAGAAGACTTATTTGAACTGGTAATTGGGGGAAGGGCAGATTATGCTAACAACGTTCATCATCTCTTTGAATTTTAGGGATCATTTTAGTCAAATTACTGTCTCATGTATTGACGCACACAACTTTCTCTGTTATAAAAATATTCTAAGAATAAAATAATAATGATTATCTAAACAACTTATTACCGGTACTTTACACTTACCTATATAAACATTCATTCATTGTTGTCTCTATACACACATGTTTCGTAAGCAAGTCTAACAATATACCAAAATTTAATGTAGCAAAACAGAGTTAGAAAGAATGTGTTATCATATTATTTTTCTGTCCAAACGGTGAAGAAACGCACTAACTTTCTGACTTAGTTCTTTTCTTTACCGTAGTACAAACATCACGGTGATGTTAGAGACACATGGAAAGGTCTGACTAAGTTCATTTCTTCGCCAATCAATGTGTCTTGGAAGTAGTAATCATTTGGCTAATAAAAACAAAATGGCAAATTTTGACTTAGTTCCTTTCTAAAAAGTGCGATTCAATTAATTGTTTTCATTTTTTCGATATATCCTGAACTTACACTGCCTTCAGTTTAGATTTCAAATAAACTAGTAATTCGCAAAGATATTTCTGGTAAGTATCAGACAATAATCTTAAAAAGAAAGGAGAAACTTATTCTTCCTAGGAAGAGAATTTCATTGTAACTTTTCAATGTATGGGCAACTAAAGCTCTCTTCAATATCTAGTAATTTCTTTCAGGAATATGCGTTCGATCTGGATAGATTTCAGCAGGCACAGAAAGTGGAAGTATCTTCAGAAGAGGATGAAGTGTTGACTGAGAGGTGAGTGTATTTTGCTGGTTATGTTTTCCAGTCTCACAGCTTCATTTAATGATGACGTAGGATAAATTTTATAATATATAGCACAGCTTTTTCTAGTATTATTGTTCGGTTATTCAGATTGACTCCTGAAAATATTTTGATATTGAAACTACATACGATTCCCTAAAATCATTACCGTTACAACAAACATACTATTATCTGTTCATTTCGAGGTGGCGGATGAAGGTTGCGTACAAGTATTTGAAGCTGTTCACGTGCCTTTTCTGCCTCATTTAGAATTCGCAAGTGTGTGCAACAATCAGCTCGTTCTCATATAATTTGTCACATGGCATTTTCAATTGTTTGCTTCCAAATTTTCAAAACTTACTGTTAAAATTTTGTGCTACATATGTCAGTCAGTTATTGTCGGGTGACAGAAGGTATAAGATCGGTTAGCTAGAATGCCTAAATTCAATAAACCATTGAAAAGTAAAGTTCATGCTTACGCCAGTGAATTTGGTGCCCATGTGTTTTCAATCGATGGAACAGTTTTGTTATGTAAGGTTTTTGGGAAGACTGTTAATCACGAAAAATGTACTTTATGAGTCCACATGTGTCACCTATGAAGTAAATATGTGAGGTATGGTTATATAATTTAAATTTATTGCTAAAATACTCCGTGTCCCACTTAGAGGGATCGAAAAATAAGTGCTAATTTAAAATATTGTGACAGCGACGTGAGATTCGAACTCACGACCAGCGTCCGCAAGAAAGCAGATCGCGCGGCGGAGAGAAGTAAGGGGAAAGGGCCTACGCGGCGAGAGAGTGGAGAGAGAGTGCGCGCGCATCTGGTGCTGGTAGAGAGGAGAGGGCTCTGGATTTTTCTGGAGTGCCATCTCTAGAGACGCGTGGAACTTTCGATTCTACGTCGCTGTGGTTATAAATTACGGACGCGAAGGAACGACAGATAGAGTTTTCAGTTGATTAGTCAGCCAATCAGTGAGAAAGCCAGAGCAAGCAAGCCAGTCTTGTGTACCGGAGTTCGGCTCGAGTGTGCGTCCGCAACTGTGTCAGCATCCGAAGGCCTGAGTTCGAGTGCAGTGGACCGCAGTTGGAGGGACCTGAGTTCGAGTGCAGTGGACCGCAGTTGGAGGGACCCGAGTTCGAGTGCAGTGGACTGTCTCTGAAGGTCTGTGGTTCGAGATACTGTGAACTCGAGTGACTGAGCTAGAAGAACTGTGAAATGAGACCTGATAGTTCTGATTTGTAAATAGTGCTTTGTAAATATTAGTTAAGATTAACAGTTCATTGTTGTTCGTACCAGTCCAAGTAAATCGTCATTGTCGTCGGTGGAGTGTTATAACGAATACTATGATGAGTGAAAATCCAATTGTTGACGAGAGCGTTTAAGGCGAATTGTAGAAAGGAATTATTGTTGGAAGAATAAAACTCCATTGTTGTGAGTTAAATAAATTTTCAATATAAATGATGGTTTTATAACATAACTTTTGTACATTTTGATGTAAAAACTCTCCGAGTTTCTGAGATTGGTAAATGCAAGTCGATGTTTGCGCCTCGAGTTACCCTGAAGACATCTAAAAGCACTCAACCTCCTGCCAAGAGTTCCATAACATTTGTGGAGTGATTAGCACAGCTGCATTTATAATGCGTTGTCTCAGTTTTTCAACTGTGTCAACTGCACCACGTTGGTACACAACATTCGTCATAAAGCCCCTGAAAGAGGTCAATTGGCTTCAAGTCGGGTGACCTAGGTGGCCATGCAAGGATTCTCATTGTTGCTGAAAAACCTAAACTGGGGGAGTTGATCAACAACAAAAGTTCTGCACATGTCCAGATACATTACATTTCCTTTGATTGTCGCCTCGATGAAGGAGAATGGTCCAATGACAGAATGTTCTACAGATTGCCGTCAGTATTGTTTCCACGATAAACGTTAGTGCGCACGCGCTTGAACATGCAACTGTTTTTGAACCATTGGTGCATAAAGTGGGACAGACCTCGTCAGATGTAAATCAAAACGATATCTTCATCTGATTTTAATTAGTGAGCATTTATTTCTCGATCCTTCTAAGTGGGACACTGTGCATATGTCTTTTTAAAATGTATGCCATTTTCAAAGATTATTGTGCCTTTTGTACGTTTTTATTGCCTTTTTTCCTGCCTATGTTAACTGTTATAGATGCCTAAACATCCGTCCTCTAGTAATAAATAATGTATTCATACTTCTTGGAGTATATAGATGCCAAGATTCATCGCTGTCTGTATCAGATGGATCTGAGTCTTTATTTAAAAATGACCATTGTCAGAACAGCTCTCAATATAAGAAGTATTTTCACTTCGTCTTAAGTGGATGGCATTTTGATGAGCGTTACGGCCATGTATCTCTGTGGTCATCAGCACAGTAAACCCTCGGACTAGCGTCTCTTACCCACGGATAAGACTTTGCACTATCATACACCCTTGGCTGCTGGTGGGTATGCTTTCTGTCTCCCTTCAGCACGAGGTGAATATTCTGAGACACTTCTTACCCATCATCCATTTCACCACTGATGTATCTTCTCAGAATATGACAAAGTAAATAGCTGTCACGTGTCAGTTGCTGGCATCTAATGTAGAAACAAACTTGTTCAGCTGTATTTAAAGAGGGAAGTTTAAATAATAAATTGGAACAATCAATCAAACTCCTGTATCTCCTCATGAGAAGCATAGGGCAATCACAAAGTGCCTCCATCGGACCCTATTTGTAGCCAACTTCTTCACTTCGCTCCATGTTTTCCCCTCCCTAGCAATTTCTCCAAAACTGTTCTCTTCCATGTATTTTTTGGCCTTCCTCTTGTTCTACTACCCTGGGGGTTCCAATCCAAAGCCATTCTTTCTACTGCTCCATCTTCTTTCCTGATTGTGTGCCCTATCCAATTCGACTCTCTTCTTTTGATTTCTATTGTGATTTCTTTCTGATTGTTATCTTCCATAGTTCTTTGTGATTATATCTGGCCATCTAATTTTAAAATTCTTCGTAAACATCTATTAACAAAGTTTGCAGTTTATTTTGTGTAATTTTACTTGTTTTCCATGTGTCACAGCCATATATTAAAATTGATTTCACGTTACTGTTAAAGATTTTAATTTTTGTAGGTCTAGATATAATAAAGATTTCCATATTGAGTACAACTGGACAAATGCACTATTTGCATTTTTTATTCGGTATTTTACATCCTCAAAGACGCCACCATCCTTGTCAATTATACTACCCAAACATTTAAATTCTTCAACAGTATCAATGTTAGTATTATTTATTATAACTTTATCTGTCTTTTTACTATTTAATCTTATTTCTTTAGTTTTCTTTACGTTTATTTTTATATGAGCCCCTTTTATTACTTTCAATAAAGTATTAACTTTATTCTGCATGTCACCAAAACTATGGGAGAGCAAACATATTTCATCAGCGAAATCCAGATCTTCCAAGGTATCGTTTAATCCCCAGCTTATACCTCTTCTAACATTGCCAACAGACCTTTCCATAATAATCAGATATATGATCGGAGAGAGAATACAACCCTGTTTCACTCCGCATGTAGTTGTTATATTGTCTGACAGCATACCTTTGTGTATTACATTACAAGTATAGTTTTCATACAAAAGTTTAATTAGTCTACAAATTTTTTTCTGGTATACCAAATTTTGTTATTGTTCTACATATATAATCTCTATTAAGCGAGTCAAACCTTTTTCAAAATCGATAAATAGTAAATATAAGGTACTTTTCCATTCATTGCATTGTTCACAGATTATTCTTGAGGTATTAATTTGATCAACACATGATCTATTTGTGCGAAATCCTAAATTGGAACAGGAATCTTAAAAATGACAAAATTATGGCTTATGACTATCTCTCGCAGCCCTTTGAATTGTCTGGTATTGGAATGTTGTGGTGACTGATAATTCTTTATGTCAATTCCAGCATTGTGGATGTTGAGAATAGTGTGTTACAAGAATACACCGGAATTGATGGTGGAGAAGACAAATGGACACAGTGTGGTAGTCACAGACCAGATGGTTCAGATATTACTAATTTAAGCAGTAATTCTATCAAGTGTAATATATGCAACGAGGTTTTTGTAAAGCCGGAATCTCTGAAACTTCATTTCCGTATACACAGAACCAAAAAATTATTCAAATGCGATATCTGTGGGAAGTGTTTCTCAAATTCGTCAGTTCTAATCAGGCATTCACGCGTGCACACAGGGAGAGGCCTTTCAAATGCGACGTGTGTGGAAAGTGTTTCTCAGTATCGTCAGTTTTATACAGACATGCACGCATACATACAGGAGAAAAGGCATTCAAGTGTGACGCGTGTGGCAAGCTTTTCTCACAATCGGGACATTTGAAGAGTCACTCCCGCTTACATACGGGCGATAGACCGTTCACGTGCGATCTTTGTGGAAAGTGTTTCTCACAATCGCCTGTTTTAAAGAGGCATTCTCGCATACATACAGGCGAACGGCCATTTAAATGCGATGTTTGTGAAAAGTGTTTCACAGATTCGGGCCACCTTAAAATTCACTCAAGGATACACTCTGGCGAGAAACCATTTCAATGCCATGAATGTGGAATGGATTTTTTCAATGAAGGCAAGTTTAAAAAGACATGAACGCATACACACGCAAGAAAAGCCCTTCAAATGCGATGTCTGTGGAAAATGTTTTTCAGAATCATGCGTGTTAAACAGACATGCACTGACACACAGAAACGAAAAGCCCTTCAAATGCGAGATCTGTGGAAAGTGTTTCTCACAATCAGGTGCCCTCAAGAATCATTCCCACGTTCACACGGGCGAGACTCCATTTAAATGTAATGAGTGTTCCATGTCTTTTTCAGTGAAGGCTGTTTTGAAGAGACATGTACAAAAACATATGGGCGAAAGGCCATTCAAATGCGATGTTTGTGGGGAGCGTTTCTTAGATTTGAGTAAACTCAAGGTTCACTCTCGCGTACACACGGTCGAGAGACTAATTATATGAGATGAACGTGGAATTATGCAGAATTGAGAAGTTTACAAATCATACAGTGCTACACACAACCTGAAGGACTTTCAAATGTAATATCTCATGGAAAATATTTCACGTGTAAGGATCATCTGTTAGTCCTAAGGAGGAGCAATGTGACGCCCACGTGAGATTCGATCTCACGACCGACGGAGGAGAGGCTAAGTCGGCCGTGTTTTGGGCGGGTTGCGCGCGCATCTGCCTCCTGGGGCATGGCTACGCGCGGTGAAGGAAGGGAGCAGCAGCGTGCGAGATGATTCGAGAATGGACACACGCGTCGAAATATCGCGATCTATCCAGAACTCGTACTTTCTCGCAACGATAGTTTAGCTATAAAAGAAGAAACGCGAGCGAACTTGAACAGTTTTCAGTTTATTCAGCCATTCAGTGCGTAAGCCAGTGAACAGAGCAAGCTAGCCAGTCTTGTGTACCGGAGTTCGACTTGAGTGTGCGTCCGCAACTGTGTCAGCATCCGAAGGCCTGAGTTCGAGTTAGAGTTAAAACGTTAAAAGTGTTACTACTTTTAAAAAGGGTACCGGTAATGTACCTTTATGACAGATGGGCTCCATTTCAACGTCGGTATGGTGGCCTTTGAACCATTGCTCCTCCAGTCGGTATTGATTTCCGGCGTTTGCTTTCGTCAGTGTTGGGATTGGGGGTGTGTTGCTGTTATGGTGGGGGAGGGTTGTCTCTATGTCGTATATTATGAGGTCGAGTAATGGACGTGTATTACATTGTAGTTGTGTGTTAAGTATATGCTGTGGAAATGTTATTGTATGCTTGTAGATTTCATATTGTTGTAATATGTTTAACTGTGGACTTTTGTGGATATCAAATTACGCAGACCATATTGCTAACAGCAATCACGACAACAATAACGTGTGGAAATACTATAAATTTTACTTAGTCTTACGTAAAAAAAAAGGCATATACCTTCGGCAGACGACCCGTTTCAACGCTATGTCACGTCATCTTCAGTGTCACTTGAACCACTGGCGATCTTGACTCTATGATGTGCATCTGTCGATGGTAGGGGTGGGGATGTGTTGCTCTTATGGTGGGGGCTGGTTGTTTGTGTGTTATGACGTATTATGACGTCGAATAATGTGTATATTGAACTGCAATTGTGTGTTAAGTATATATTTTGGGTATGTTATTGTATTCTTATATATTTCGTACTGTTCTAGGATGTTTAACTGTGAACTTTTTGGTGTGATGTGTAAAATTTCCATATATTTTCTATATTATTGTAGTCGTGATTATTGTTGATAATGTGGTCTGCATAATTTGATGTGATGTAGGGTTTGGTTATAGCTTTAATATGTTCATTATATCTTGTGTGAAAGGATCTTCCTGTCTGTCCTATGTAAAAATGTGGGCAACTATTGCATTTTAATTTGTAAACTCCAGTTGAATTATATTTATTTGACAAATGCACATCATAGAGTCGAGATCACCGTGGTTCAAGAGACACTGAAGATGACGTGACATAGCGTTGAAATGGGCCGTTTGTTGAAGGTATATGCCTTTTTTTTTTAACAATTTTACACTTTTTAACGTAAGACTAAGTAAATTTTATGGTTTTAACAAAGTGTTAACGAGAACTTTAATCAATGAATAATGGAAATATTACACATCACACCAAAGGTCCAGAATTAAACATATTGGAACAATACGAAATATACAAGCACAGAATAACATACCCACAGGATATACTTAATACGCAATTACAATTCAATACACATACATTATTCGGTATCATAATACACGACATACAAACAACCATCCCCCACCATAAGAGCAACACACCCCACCCCAATCACTGACGAAAGCAAACGCCGGAAATGAAGACCAGCTAGAATAGCAGTAGTTTGAAGGACAAGAAACTGGTCTTGAAATGGTGCCCGTCTCTGTTAAAGGTACATTACCATTTTTTTTTATTGTTGTAACTCTAGAACGTTTTACACAAAGTGATTTATATAGAACTAACTTACTTACTTACTGGCTTTTAAGGAACCCGGAGGTTCATTGCCGCTCTCACATATGCCCGCCATTGGTCCCTATCCTGAGCAAGATTAATCCAGTCTCTATCATCATATCCCACCTCCCTCAAATCCATTTTAATATTATCTTCCCATCTACGTCTCGGCTTCCCTAAAGGTATATAGAATTAACACATTTCTTTATTCCAAAACATACGATGCTAGCCACAATTTTTACACCTCAAATGTAGAGTATCTTCGGGAGATTACTAACCTCTATAGCAAATGTTGAAAGTTCTTTATTTATTTGGCTGGAAATTCACTTAATGACCAGTCTTTAACCACAGTGTACTATATACTGTCACGAAGCTTGAGTTTTGAGGGTGCTGGAAACAATAGATTGTGATGGTACTATTTTGCATTGCCTGTAATGAGGCGATATTAGCAATCCTAGTGGTGAGCAACTTTGTAATGTTTGCATATTTACTATGTATTGAGCTTCGCGACTGTATATAGTAGACTGAGCTTTAACGTCAAATCAAGCAAGAGTTTTGATTCCTTGTCACGAGATGCGCAGATGTTTATTCTTTATTCCTTATTGTTGGAAAATGTTTTCGACATTTTGTTTTAGTCACTGAAAATGTATTACACATTAATTCAATGGCTCTTTCTTGTGAAGCAATACTGGATTACGAATTCAATGACAGCTACTCAAAGAGAATTTGGTGTTTGTAATCCCCCAAAGAAACAGAATACTGGGACTGGTAAACAATTGGAAACAACTGGATCTCTAAAAGAATAATAATTTTGATGACAATAAATATACAGAATATTACTGCCATTCTTGCAGTCTTCTGATCAGGGTGAGCCGTCTTGCCGACACCTTCCAATATCCCAACACGTCGTGAATCATGTGGATGCGACATCAGACAGAAACGTACCTGCCGGTTAACAGAATACAGAAATATACAGACACGCTAAAACACACTAATCACAATCTCGACACACAGATCAATTTCAGAACACACACACTATTTGACACAACTCTTCATCACAAGAACTCACTCACACAACAAGCAGCGAAGTTGAGATGACGCCGAGACACAGAAGGCTCTGAGGATGGTGTCAGGTAGCACTGAAACAGCTGTAAGCCACACATGCTTACATAATTAACACGAGTAAGATCGCCATTTAATCAATTATGAAAATAATACCAAAAAGAACAAATATCCTGTGATGTTGTTATGATTATGATAGTTGAATCCAGTGCTTAGAATTGTGGAAACTAAGCTTTGGCAAAGTAGGCTATGTTCTTTTGTATGGATTAGTGTATAAAGTGAAATAGAATGGCCTAAATTAGAAAAGTATGGAGAGGTGAACAAAATTTTGAAAGACTCTATAAAATAACATTCATGAAATTTTTGATGAGGATGATGCAGACCTATAAAAGTCAGATTGGAACTCAAAATCAGAAAATGTAAGAGTAACAATTTTAGGAAAACGGCTTTTGTGTTCGGCATTTATTTAAAAAAATGTTCTCATTCATAACATATTTAAGTTTGTGGAATTTGCCTGCAACATCTACTGCAGTGGAAAGGATTTTCTGTATCATAGGGAAGACTTCTAGTGCCTACAATTCCATTCGAAGTTTTCGTGCAGCGAATTTTATATGATTAAACTGACCAACAGAGAAGTAGCAGGCATTCAACTTTAGACTCTTGTTTTTTTATTTTTGTGGTTGGTGAGTGTTCTTTCTTATTTTGAGAAAGTGTTATTGTTTCAATGTAATTAATATTGCCATATTAACAAAATAGTTATTGAAAATTTATAAATTGACCAGAGATTACCTATATAGCGAGTAGGTGTATCAGATCGGGCAGGAAGGTCCTGGACTTGTACTAGAGAACTATGTATTTCTTTTTATTTTATTGGGCTATTTTACGACGCTGTATCAACATCTAGGTTATTTAGCGTCTGAATGAGATGAAGGTGATAATGCCGGTGAAATGAGTCCGGGGTCCAGCACCGAAAGTTACCCAGCATTTGCTCATATTGGGTTGAGGGAAACCCCAGAAAAAACCTCAACTAAGCAACTTGCCCCGACCGGGAATCGAACCCGGGCCACCTGGTTTCGCGGCCAGACGTGCTAACCGTTACTCCACAGGTGTGGACAATTAAATGAAAATTGAACGAATTTTATTATTTTGTTTTTTTTTTTTTTTTTTGCTTGTAATTTAAAAATAACACAGTGAAAACTGAAAATGGCTAGGAATCCCACTAGTTTTTTTTTTTTTTTTTCGTTAAGCTTTGGGTAACTGCCACTTTAAAAATGATGGATAGATCTAACTATAAAATTAGTTAGTTCGCGTCGCTCGCTTTTTCAGGAACGGGAGAGTAGGTCTACTACTGTCGCCACATTCACGGCAGCCTTGATCTCGTTTGCTCGTGTGAGTTCAGGGAGAGGAAATAGTTTTCACTGTCGTAGGCTATGTGTGTATTTCCATTTTCATTTCGTAGAATTGCAATTCTGAAAGAAGTAAGTTGAAATTTTTACTTTTAAACTATAAAAGCCAACATAGGCTTTAGCCTATAATATAATTATCATTGTGTGTTGATTAGCGTATAGGGCCTTTTCATTACACTATTACGTTCACTTTGCGGAACTATAGACCCTAATAACAAACTAGGAAACGAACCGTCCACTCTAACCCATTATCTTTTGCCTTTGTTGCCTCCCCATGGGTGATAAACTCCAGAACAAGGATTGCACCCTTTCCCTCTTACTTCAAAATTCCAACCTTGTGCACACAAAATAAATTATTGGCACTGAAAAGTGCCTTTTCGTAAGTATAATGATGCGCATTCGACAAACGCAGACACATCTGCTCTTTTTAGTATTTGAAGACTTAATTTGGTAGGTGCAATCCGTGTTCTAAAATTTTCCCTATTAGTTACTAGATGTCACTACCTCTACTTCTTTATTACCATTTCTTAAATATACCTACACTCAATCTACTTTTCTTTTCTCTATCTACTACGTCGTAATTCGTGCATTGCATCCATATCTAATATGTTTTTTCCCGGGTTCGATTCCCGGTCGTGTTGAATTTCCTGGTTGAGGTTTTCAGGGTTTTTCTCAACCGTAAGGCAAATGCTAGGAAATTCGGGCCACAACATCCCTGAAAATCACCGGCCTCATTCATCACCGAAATCATATTCATAACAAATCAGTAATACATATACAGTCGCCATCTAGTTCACAGCAATAGAACCAGTCTCAACAATAGTACACAGGCCTTCGGATTTTAACCAAAGATTAACTCGCGATATGACCAAAGATGTTAAAACGAGTATAAATAACAGCGAGAAAAAAAAAATATTTTTTAAATATGTATTTTTTTTTTTTAATTTATAATAATTTACCTTGGGGAGGCAAGGACACTTGAACCTGCGAAGTTGGGTTTATAGGAATAGGATTTTATAACCACACGCGTTAGTCAACTGAGCTAAACAGACACGATGATTAATTACGTTTAATATTCCTTTTAAGCTTACAGAAGTAAAATGTGAAATTATTTTAATCATATTGGTCCCGTGAACACTTCTAAATAATCCCTGAAACTTCATAAAGATTAATATACACGTTTAAAATGGAAAATATATATATTAAAATTATATAATTAATTATAATTTGTTATTTATCCAACGCCTTAGATACCATTCTTCACTAATCATGGCCTCCTACATCATGACCTACCTAGTACACGTATCGATTCTAAAATTCATGCCATGATATGTGATTATATGAGGACTTATTTTCAACATATTTTCTTTTATAAAACAGAATTTTCGTTATGGTCATGGATAAAATTACGTATGGTACTTGTGAGCGTGATCTTTATTGCGCCTCGTGCTTAAATCTTTCCACTCGCGCAATAAAGATGCACTTACCTCACAAGTACCATAAATAACTATTATTGCAAAGAAACATCTGAATAGAGCAATGTGATTATTTTCAAACATATTAACCTCCACTAATATTAAATGCATTGTTTCTCTGCTTTAGGTTATACTTTCTTTAGTGAAAATAAATACACTAGGCTCGTAGTAACACTTGTACTAAATGTTTTCCCAACTGTCGTGTAAGATATTAGTTTGCGACATGTTTAAAAATTGATAAGTAGTAGTTATATTAATTTGTAATAATTAGCCTTGTAACGTTGGGGACCGATAGGGAGCGTTACGTGGTTTCAAGTTGACAATCCGTTCACCAGTCAGTACTCCAGCATGCATAAACAGTGTACCTACTTAATAATAATGTTGAAGGTTAAAGTTTCTCAGGAGCATATTTTTACAGCGGAAATTGGTAAGTGTTTAAAGTGAATGATAGCTCACGAATAGTGAGAAGATTTCTAAATTTCTAAATACATGTAAATTATGTAATACAAGCATACGAGATGACAAGCAATATTATATACACATACATTGTAGCACAGGAAAAGGAATGCTGTTTAGCGTGTATTTACTAATGTTGTCCAGATTTGTTTATGTGCACCTTGTTATTCCCGTAATCGATCGCAGAACCAAGTCAGTGTCCTCGTACTAGCTCACGTCCTCGACCTATGTACCCTGCTACAGTCAACTTGTGTAATCTGTCTCCAACACTAGAAACCTAGTAATAAGTGTTTGTCAACTGCTCTGTTTCTTTAAATCGTTTTAAATTGTTACAAAACACTTTTTCAGTTGCGATGGATGTGATCAAGATGGAACCTGAGGTTGATCCATTGGACTTACAGCCGTATGATAACACATACAAAACAGGAGAGAATGAGGCTTTACCAGAGGTAAACTTAAAAGTCTTATTGTATTTATTCCTTCTTTTTTTTTTTTTGTCTAACAGTGGAAGTGCATATTTTCTATTTCATATTTACTAGACTAAATTGCTAATCCGTAATTATCTATGTAGTATATTGCCCCTTGGTATAACTCCCTGATTTTAATAATTTCGAGGGAAATATAGTTCCGGGGCCGGGCATCGAACCCGGGATCTTTGGTTGAACGTAGCAACGCTCTACCAACTGAGCTACTCGGGAACTCGGTTGAGAACCTTTTGTTATCTAATCTGCTGTCAAAAAATAAACAATAGCACGCGACTGAAAGTTAGAATTAATAAAACAGTTATATTACCGGTTGTTCTGTATGGTTGTGAAACTTGGACTCTCACTTTTAGAGAGGAACAGAGATAGAGGGTGTTTGAGAATAAGGTTCTTAGGAAAATATTTGGGGCTAAGAGGATGAGGCTACAAGAGAATGGAGAAAGTTACACAACACAGAACTGCACGCATTGTATTCTTCACCTGACATAATTAGGAACATTAAGTCCAGACGTTTGAGTTGGGCAGGGCATGTAGCACGTATGGGCGAATCCAGAAATGCATATAGACTACTAGTTGGGAGGCCGGAGGAAAAAGACCTTTAGGGAGGCTGAGACGTAGATGGGAAGATAATATTAAAATGGATTTGAGGGAACAACTAGGGGTATTATGGTAGAGACTGGATTAATGTTGCTCAGGATAGGGACCAATGGCGGGCTTATGTGAGGCGGCAATGAACCTCCGGGTTCCATAAAAGCCAGTAAGTAAGTATATCCACAGACCTCAAAGTGGGCTGACAACCATCAATCAACCAACACTGAGTGCACACTAACTCTGTGTGTCTTAAATTGTGGTTTTTGTTAACGAACAGTGACGTGTATTGTGTAAATCAAGCTTTCAGGTATACCTCAGTTGAAATTGTGTTTGCAATATTCTATTAACTGGTAGATCTTTTTTCTTTGCCTCCTTATAGATTTCTTTAAATGTTCGCATTCCGGCTGCAGTTTTAAAACACGTGAAGGAATTCTTGTAGGCCTATCTAAATGAAGTTACTTCTAGCAATGCCTTTATGTTCTATAGGAAAAAAATTACCGAAACTGGAAGTGGTAGGCTTGAAGACAGAATGCCTGGACCACAGCTGTGATTTCACATCCCAGATGAATGTTGAAGACACACAGGTCCCTGTCAGCTTTGCTGTGATGAAATGTGAAGGTGGAGACACTCTAATGTCTGTCAGCTCTCCTGTGTTCAAGTCTGAAGTTGAAGTAAGTGTCACTATCAGTCTTCAGGTATACTAGCAGTGCATTTTGAAGTATATCAGGGCCACTAATTAATTTAGAATATAATTAATCGTGCTCATTTTTTCGATATATCCTGAACTTACACTGCCTTCAATTTAGATTTCAAATAAACTAGTAATTCGTAAAAATATTTCTGGTAAGGATCAGACAATAATCTCAAAAGAAAGGACAAACTTATTCTTCCTAAGAAGAGAGTTTCATTGTAACTTTTCAGTGTATGGGCAACTAAAGCTCTCTTCAATATCTAGTAATTTCTTTCAGGAATATGCATTCGATCTGGATAGATATCAGAAGGCACAGAAAGTGGAAGTATCTTCAGAAGAGGATGAAGTGTTGACTGAGAGGTGAGTGTATTTTGCTGGTTATGTTTTTCCAGTCTCACAGCTTCATTTAATGATGACGTAGGAAAAATTTTATAATATATAGCACAGCTTTTTCTAGTATTATTGTTCGGTTATTCAGATTGACTCCTGAAAATATTTTGATACTGAAACTACATACGATTCCCTAAAATCATTACCGTTACAACAAACATACTATTATCTGTTCATTTCGAGGTGGCGGATGAAGGTCGCGTACAAGTATTTGAAGCTGTTCACGTGCCTTTTCTGCCTCATTTAGAATTCGCAAGTGTGTGCAACAATCAGCCCGTTCTCATATAATTTGTCACATGGCATTTTCAATTGTTTGCTTCCAAATTTTCAAATCCTATTGTTACAATTTTGTGCTACATATGTCAGTGAGGAACAGTCAGTTATTGTCGGGTGACAGAAGGTATAAGATCGGTTAGCTAGAATGCCTAAATTCAGTAACCATTGAAAAGTAAACTTCATGCTTACGTTAGTGAATTTGGTGCCCATGTGTTCTCAACCAATGGAACAGTTTTGTTATGTAAGGTTTGTGAAAAGACAGTTAATCACGAAAAATGTATTTTATGAGTCACATGTCACCTACGAAGTAAATATGTGAGTTATGGTGATATAATTTAAATTTATTGCTAAAATACAACGTGCCTTCTTAGAGGAATCGAGAAATAAGTGCTAATTTAAAATATAAATGATGGTTTTATAACATAACTTTTGTACATTTTGATGTAAAAACTCTCCGAGTTTCGGAGATTGGTAAATGCAAGTCGATGTTTGCGCCTCGATCTATCCTGAAGACATCTAAAAGTACTCAACCTTCTGTCAAGTGTTCCATAACATTTGTGGAGTGATTATCGCAGCTGCATTTATAATGCGTTGTCTCAGTTTTTCAACTGTGTCAACTATACCACGTTGGTACACAACATTCGTCATAAAGTCCCTGAAAGGTGTCAATTGGCTTCAAGTCGGGTGACCTAGGTGGCCATGCGAGGATTCTCATTGTTGCTGAAAAACCTATCGTGGGATAGTTGATCAACAACAAAAGTTCTGCACATGTCCATATACACATTACATTACCTTTGATTGTCGCCTCGATGAAGGAGAATGGTCCAATGACAAAATGTTCTACAGATGGCCGTCAGTATTGTTTCCATGATAAACGTTATTGCGCACGCGCATGAACATGCTACTGTTTTTGAACCATTGGTGCATCAATTTGGACAGATTATGTACCTCGTCAGATGTAAATCAAAACGATATCTTCATCTGATTTTAATTAGTGAGCATTTATTTCTGGATCCCTCTAAGTGGGACACTGCGCATATGTCTTTTTAAAATGTACGCCATTTTGAAAGATTATTGTGCCTTTTTCTACGTTTTTATTGCCTTTTTTCCTGCCTATGTTAACTGTTATAGATGCCTAAACAACCAACGCTAGTAATAAATAATGTATTCATACTTCTTGGAGTATATAGATGCCAAGATTCATCGCTGTCTGTGTCAGATGGATCTGAGTCTTTATTTTAAAAATTACCATTGTTACAACAGCTTTGAATATAAGAACTATTTTCTTACTTACTTACTTACAAATGGCTTTTAAGAAACCCGAAGGTTCATTGCCGCCCTCACATAAGCCCGCCAGCGGTCCCTATCCTGTGCAATATTAATCCAGTCTCTATCATCATACCCCACCTCCATCAAATCCATTTTAATATTATCCTCCCATCTACGTCTCGGCCTCCCTAAAGGTCTTTTTCCCTCCGGTCTCCCAACTAACACTCTATATGCATTTCTGGATTGGCCCATACGTGCCATGCCCTGCCCATCTCAAACGTCTGGATTTAATGTTCCTAATTATGTCAGGTGAAGAATACGTGTAGTTCTGTGTTGTGTAACTTTCTCCATTCTCCTGTAACTTCATCCCTCTTAGCCCCAAATATTTTCCTAAGCACCTTATTCTCAAACACCCTGAATTTATGTTCCTCTCTCAGAGTGAGAGTCCAAGTTTCACAACCATACAGAATACCCGGTAATATAACTGTTTTATAAATTCTAACTTTCAGATTTTTGGACTGCAGACTGGATGATAAGAGCTTTCAAGCGAATAATAACACGTCTATTAACAATATCAATTTCTACTGAAGTACAACACAACATTTCCATATTTATTCTGCGTTTAATTTCCTCCCGGGTGTCATTTATATTTGTTACTGTTGCTCCAAGATATTTGAATTTTTCCACTTCGAAGGATAAATCTCCAATTTTATATTTCCATTTTACAATATTCTGGTCACGAGACTTTGTCTTTTCATTTTGATCACTCTATGCTTCAAGTAAAATTTCCGTGTTTTCCTAATCGTTTGTGTATTTTCTCCTAACATATTCACGTCATCCACATAGACAAGAAGCTGATGTAACCCATTCAATTCCAAACCCTGCCTGTTATCCTGAACTTTCCTAATGGCATATTCTAGAGCGAAGTTAAAAAGTAAATGTGATAGTGCATCTCCCTGCTTTAGCCCGCAGTGAACTGGAAAAGCATCAGATAGAAACTGGCCTATACGGACTCTGCTGTATGTTTCACTGAGACACATTTTAATTAATCGAACTAGTTTCTTGGGAATACCAAATTCAATAAGAATATCATATAATACTTCCCTCTTAACCGAGTCATAAGCCTTTTTGAAATCTATGAATAACTGATGTACTGTACCCTTATACTCCCATTTTTTCTCCATTATCTGTCGAATACAAAAAATCTGATCAATAGTCGATAAGAAGTATTTTCACTTCGTCTTAAGTGGATGCCATTTTGATGAGCGTTATTGCCATGTATCTCAGTAGTCATCAGCGCAGTAAACCCTCGGACTAGCGTCTCTTACCCACGGATAAAACTTTGCACTATCATACACCCTTGGCTGCTTGTGTATATGTTTTCTTTCTCCCTTCAACACGACGGTGAAATTCTGAGACACTCCTTACCCATCATACATTTCACCACTGATGTATCTTCTCAGAATATGACAAGGTAAATAGCTGTCACGTGTCATTTGCTGGCATCTAATGTAGAAACAAACTTTTTCACCTGTATTTATAGAGGGAGGTTTAAATAAAAATTGGAACAGGACTCTTAAAAATGATAAAATTGTGGCTTATGACTATCTCTTGCCGTTGTTTGTATTATATTTATTAACATTCCATGGTATTCATACATTGCTTACAGCTAGAATATGGAACAAGTCAAAAAACTTTAAACTATTATAAAGTCTTAATTTATAGTCACAGTCTACATGAAATATATACAGACGAGATTAACAATATAGTCTACTAGTACAACACAAAGTTTTAGTATCAATTTCATGAAGCGTTATTGAATGTCATGAATTCACCTACAGAATAGAAGGCGTGAGATATTAGGTACTTCTTTAATTTGGCCCTAAATAATCTTATGTTTTGAGTTTCATTTTTTATATCGATAGGGAGGCTATTAAAAATTTTTACTGCGATATAACGCACTCCTTTTTTATAGCACAATAGACTTGCCAATGGAGTATGAAAGTCATTTTTTCACGTATATTTATGCTATGAACTGTTGAATTAGTTACAAAGCTTTCACGATTACATAAGAGGAAGATTATTAATGAAAATACATACTGACAAGCCATGGGCATTATTTGTAGTTTTTTTAAAATAGTCCTACACGATTCCCTAGATTTGGCACCGACTATTATTCTAATTAGTAGTAGTAATTGTAGTAGGTTTATTTTGCCTGGCAGAGTTAAGGCCATGAGGCCTTCTCTTCCACTCAACCAGGTTTCAGTAATATACATGAAAGACAATTAGATTACAAAACAACACAAAAGAAAATACCTTAGAAATTACATAAAATATAGTAGAAAATTACAATAGTCAAGATCAGTTACATAATATAAAATTACAAATAGTCAAGATCAGTTACATAATATATAAAATAAAGTAGAAAATTACACATAATCAAAATCAGTTACATAACATAAGGGGAATATACACACACACAAACACAAACACACAATTTATAAGACCTAAATTGCTCGAGTTAAATTCGACGATTAATTCACTCGATATAATGTTATACAGTTAATATACTAATAGGAGAATACATGTGGGTTACAAGACATAAAATGTTGATTAGCAAACTCGTACTAAATTGCATACAAATACAAATGATTGAGTAATATATCAAGGTAATAAAAAAAGAAGAAGAAGAGAGAGGAGAAAAAAAATAAGTTGGTCATTTAAGACTATTTAGAAACTTCCGCAAGAGTCTAGTTCTGTTCATCAAAAACATTGCTCTTTTTTGTAATAGAAATGTACTGTTACTATGTGTGGAATTTCCCGAGAATATCATTACAAAACTCATTACCGAGTAGAAGTATGCAAAGTTTATTGATTTTTTAATTGTCTGGTATTGGAATGTTGTGGAGACTGATAATTCTTTATGTCAATTCCAGCATTGTGGATGTTGAGAATAGTGTGTTACAAGAATACACCGGAATTGATGGTGGAGAAGACAAATGGACACAGTGTGGTAGTCACAGACCAGATGGTTCAGATATTACTAATTTAAGCAGTAATTCTATTAAGTGTAATATATGCAACGAGGTTTTTGTAAAGCCGGAATCTCTGAAACTTCATTTCCGTATACACAGAACGAAAAAATTATTCAAATGCGATATCTGTGGGAAGTGTTTCTCAAATTCGTCAGTTCTAATCAGGCATTCACGCGTGCACACAGGGGAGAGGCCTTTCAAATGCGACGTGTGTGGAAAGTGTTTCTCAGTATCGTCAGTTTTATACAGACATGCACGCATACATACAGGAGAAAAGGCATTCAAGTGTGACGCGTGTGGCAAGCTTTTCTCACAATCGGGACATTTGAAGAGTCACTCCCGCGTACATACGGGCGAGAGGCCATTTAAATGCGAGGAATGCGGTGTGTCTTTTTCGATTAAGGCAGTTTTGACAAGGCATTCACGCATGCACACACACGAAAAGCCATTTAAATGCGAGGTTTGTGAAAAGTGTTTTTCAGAATCGGGCCACCTTAAAATTCACTCCAGGATTCACTCTGGCGAGCGACCATTTCAATGCAATGTATGTGGAATTGATTTTCCAATCATGGCAAGTTTAAGAAGGCATGCACGCATACACACGCAAGAAAAGCCTTTCAAATGCGAGGTCTGTGGAAGATGTTTTTCAGAATCATGCGTGTTAAACAGACACTGTCTGACGCACAGAAACGAAAAGCCTTTTAAGTGTGAGGTCTGTGGAAAGTGTTTCTCAGAATCAGGGCCCCTGAAGAATCATTCCCGCCTACACACCGGCGAGACTCCATTTAAATGTAATGAATGTTCCATGTCTTTTTCAGTGAAGGCTGTTTTAAGGAGGCATGTACAAAAACATATAGGCGAACGGCCATTCAAATGTGATATCTGTGGAAACTGTTTCTCAGAATCGTCTGTTTTAAAGAGGCATTCTCGCATTCATACAGGCGAAAGGCCTTTCAAATGTGAGTCATGTGGAAAGTGTTTCTCAGATTCGAGTCTACTTATCAAACACATCCGTGTACACACGGGGGATAGACCATACACGTGCGATCTTTGTGGAAAGTGTTTCTCACAATCGGCTGTTCTAAAAAGGCATTCTCGCATACATACAGGCGAACGGCCATTTAAATGCGAGGTTTGTGAAAAGTGTTTCACAGATTCGGGCCACCTTAAAATTCACTCCAGGATACACTCTGGCAAGCGACCATTTCAATGCAATGAATGTGGAATGGATTTTTCAATGAAGGCAAGTTTAAAAAGGCATGAACGCATACACACGCAAGAAAAGCCCTTCAAATGCGATGTCTGTGGAAAATGTTTTTCAGAATCATGTGTGTTAAACAGACATGCGCCGACACACAGAAAGGGAAAGCCCTTCAAATGCGAGGTCTGTGGAAAGTGTTTCTCACAATCAGGTGCCCTCAAGAATCATTCCCGTGTTCACAGGGCGAGACTCCATTTAAATGTAATGAGTGTTCCATGTCTTTTTCAGTGAAGGCTGTTTTGAAGAGGCATGTACAAAAACATAAAGGCGAAAGGCCATTCAAATGCCATGTTTGTGGGAAGAGTTTCTTAGATTTGAGTAAACTGAAGGTTCACTCCCGCGTACACACGGTCGAGAGACTAATTATATGAGATGAACGTGGAATTGTGCAGAATTGAGAAGTTTACAAATGATACAGTGCTATACACAACCTGAAGGACTTTCAAATGTAATATCTCATGGAAAATATTTCACGTGTAAGGATCATCTGTTAAGACATAATATGTATTTTCACTTAGACCAATGTTGATTTATTTTTATTGTGTATTAATTTTTTGCTGTATAATTATAAAAGCTACAAGACATATTTACGTTAAGATTTTCTCGATTTATCACAACCTCAGCGCTGCTGGATATTACATATGTACAGCAGCCGGAACCAGAAAAAGGGGCATTGGGTCGGCGCACATTAAGGTTAGTACTTATATGTTCACTGAAAGCGAAAATAATACCCTTTTTAAAACTGATAACAATAGGGAAGAACGTTTGATAATAATAGCTTCGTAGCGACAGTACTTTTCCGTCATCTACATAGGATATTGATTGTTAACTCGTGGATATAAATTTTAGCAAATTCTTTTCTGATGTCGACCTGGTTGGCGAGTTGGTATAGCGCTGGCCTTCTATGCCCAAGGTTGCGGGTTCGATCCCGGGCCAGGTCGATGGCATTTAAGTGCTTAAATGCGACAGGCTCATGTCAGTAGATTTACTGGCATGTAAAAGAACTCCTGCGGGACAAAATTCCGGCACATCCGGCGACGCTGATATAACCTCTGCAGTTGCGAGCGTCGTTAAATAAAACATAACATCTTTTCTGATCATTTGTATTAAACGAAGAACAGGAACAGTTAAAATTACCGCACCTAGTAACACACGGACATACAGCAATTTATTCACATCGAACTTTTCGTTACACCACAATATTTCTAGCAAATTTCGTATTAAAACTTATTTCCATTGATTGACTTCACAGAATTCTTTTATAGCCTTCGATAATTCTGTTGCATGCAATTTTATAATGAAATGAATTAATTTAGAAATTGATATTTTAGTACGTAATACGTACACGTTATTGTCACTATACACCAGTTATTTGTAAGAATTGCCACCTTCTCGACGCAGACCCTTGAAAACTTCCGGTCAATCAACTAGTGCAATACACATGTCTTAAGTCGGAAATTCCACCATTATTGTCACGAAGGATTGCTTCAGTCCTTCATATTGAGGTGTCGTTACTTGCAGATAAATCTCTCAAGCACTGAGCACATTCTGAAATTCAGGAAATTTGTCGACATTGCCGTAAGAGAAAGCCTGTCACCAGGTGATAGGAAATCTGGAGTTTAGACTTTAGCCTTTTGAGCTGGAGATGAAAATTTCTGTGGGTTGGGTTTTTTTATTGGGTTATTTTACGACGCTGTATCAACATCTAGGTTATTTAGCGTCTGAATGATATGAAGCTGATAATGCCGGTGAAATGAGTCTGAGGTCCAGCACCGAAAGTTACCTAGCATTTGCTCGTATTGGGTTGAGAGAAAACCCCGGAAAAAACCTCAACCAGGTAACTTGCCCCGACCGGGTTTCGAACCCGGGCCACCTGGTTTTGCAGCCAGACGCGCTGACCGTTACTCCACAGGTGTGGACAAAAAACAATTCTGTGAACCTTTCAGTATAGTTGTAAGTAATTTATAGCTTAAAAATTTTTAAGAGGTAGCCCTTTCCAAATTTTCGAGCTTTCCGAGAACTCTACTCATAAATCTTACAACCTTTCCAGCTAAAAGTGTCTTCAGTGTTAAATTTCTCTTCGCTGAGGATAGTCCTGTAATGAAAATTGTTGACTTATTCTGCAGAAGACCTCATGACTTGAGTACCCTCTACTCCGGTCTTGTTCAGCTGCAGTCAGTTACAAAATAATATTGTAAAGACATTTTAAACTCCTTGGGCCCAGTAGTAGCGCTTTGTCGATAAAAAGAACAATAACTGTTTCAGCTGCAGTAAAACATTTAATAATTTCAAGGGAAAAATTGTTCCCAGATAGACCGATAACGAAACTCTTCGCTTAGTGCACGAATGCTCTACCGACTGAGCTACCCCAGGAACTATACACGACACCGTCACAATTCTTCCATTTATATCCACACAAGTCAAATGGGTTGACAAGACGCCAGAACCCAACTTTGAGTGCACACAATTCTGTGTGACTTATATTGTGGCTTTTCCGTTTCATTTATTCAAGCCTGCTTCACAGGGAGCTATTACCTGAAAGCCAGATTTTAATAAGAAAATTTAACTTTCAATACTAGCGACGTATATTGTAAAACATGATATGTGTATCTTTGTTAACGATTGATTTTAACTCTTAACTAGATTAAGCATTGCTCCTTATTCCGAGTTACAGTAGCACGAAAACTGAATAGGCCTAAACGTAGCGAATAGCCAAACGAAAAGTTTAGTTGCTCAAGTGTGACTTAAATAACTGTCAATTTATTAATTTTATGCTCGACCATGCCGAAATGTAGTAATTATACAGCTGGTAGCAGACGTTTAATGCATGTCATTAAAGTACACCTAATCATTAAAGGTCAGGTCTTTCAGCCAATGACGACTCAGGGTACAACTGTTCAGCCTATGACAGGTCAACTTTCTACCGTTATAAAACCGCAAGTATTGATTATTCTCGGATATGCAATCGAAAGAGAATTAGCGAAAAGTCACGGAGGCTGGAAATCCAACTGTCGCAGAAGGTTATGTTCTGTTACTATAATGATTATCGTTAATTGTAAATAATATTCAAATAAATTCAATTTGTCATCTCGTTTTTCAATGTCTAATTTATTTTTAATGTTATCTCTGTAGGTTCTTATGGCCTAGCAAGGTCCTTGTGAACATCTGTTCCTCGGAAAAAAATCAATACTTTCGCTTCTGCGCACATCTCACAACATACGGGACATTGGCCAAGGTCAGATACAAAGAAAATTAATAATATCAAGTTAGAAATATGGTCGAGCATAAAAAGTCATATGAAACTCGCCTATAATGGTAATTAAGAAGCTCATATGAAAATTATGAAACTCGCTTGCGCTCGTTTCATAAATATCCATACTCGCTTCTTAATTACCTTCATTATAAGCTCGTTGCATAATGTACTATTAAATGTGACTATTCACAATAGTTAATTGTGAATTCTCACATTTAAATACATTCAGTTTAACAATATTTTCGTTCTTGTTTTCGTTGTCGTTTCCGTTCCCGGTTTATTGTGAACCAGCCCTTAGGACTTCTTAATGCTACTGCGGTACTATTTAATTGATAAAAGATTTCCTTTATCAACCAAACAAGGAAGGTAATAAAATTAAACTCGCATTACTTTGATATAACAGCGCCGAAAACGTGAAATCTAGAGCTCAATATGAAAAATTATGACTAGCATGGCAAGCATTGTTACCAGATCGATTTTCAAAGAATTTTCCCCCTTACAAGCATGTTTTTTTCAACGAGTTAGAAAGAGAAGACTATAGAGTGGCCATGTTGTCCTGTACTGCGCTCTTTGCGGTGCCACCGCGAAACACGGCAGATCTGAGCTAAGCGCCCACCTTTGTAAAAATTCATCTGCTTACAATGTTGTATAACGGAGGTAAGAAGTACAAAAAAACGAAGAAAAAACATGCCTGTTGTGTGTGCTGCATATAACTGCAATGTCAAAAGGAAAAAGACAACTGATATATCATATTTCATGTAAATTTTATGAAGTTAAGTCCATAGTTTTGTTAATTAGCAGCATTTTTTTTTCATGCATAAATGTGTAACAACGCCCGGCATAAACAAAATAAATGGTTCACTGGTAATGTACTTAAACTAAATACGGATAAAACCAATACAATTCCGTTTCAGACCCAGTGAAAAACAAATAGCAATACAATATTAAAACTGTATTTCGACACCGGGATCCTTTATTTCTGCTCCTTCTGTCCTTACTGCTTATATAAGAAGACGATGAACTGTAGCTTATAAGAAGTAGGCCTATTTCGAAGACAAACTATTAATCAAATAAATGGTTCACTAGTAATAAAGTTAAACTAAATACGGATAAAACCGCTACAATTCCGTTTCAAACCTAGTAATAGCAATCAAATATTAAAATTGTATTTCGACACTCGCTTTCAAAATAACGCAAAACTGTGGGATAGGCCGTATTGTTGTTAGTATTTTGACTGGAAGGACGTGAAAGAACATAATTGAGCACCCACGTGCAATAATGGGGCAAGTATGAATATATTTCGTAACTACTTACCCCATTATTGTATGTGGGTGCTCAATTATACACTAATAATTATCTGTGGTGCCACAGCCCTTGAAAGGCTCAGACAAACCAGCCGGCTGTTGGCCTCACGTTCACATTTCGATAATAATTATACTTTACTGTAACAAAAAATCTGAAAGCGTGTTTTGTCATGTTTCACCCACGTTACAAGCTTGGAGGTAAAGGTTGTTTACTGCAGATAGGGCCTACTTTCATTCTATATCTTATGGTATAGTAAATAGTTTTGCAACGTGTAGAGACTGGGAAAACAATGTAATAAGATCATCCGAATCATACTCGACTCGTTCATTTTATAGGCAATCTTGCAGGTCGCATTTAAAAGAACCTAGGAATATTAACATTTTATTCAGTATATTTGCTAGGACTTCTTGTCATACTACATGACAATTTTGCTTAGGTTATTCTTTTAAGCATTCCTTCTAGGAATAGCTCAAGTGTTTTAAATTTAGCGTACATAAGTTTAGATTAAGTTCCTAGCACGTATTTGACGAAATACTAGGTTTTTCCACTTCAGTTTAACTGATTTATGCAAACGAAATTAAGACAGCTGACGATTCTAATGTCAGTTATCACCACGCCCACTTTGTTTTGGGCGCATAAGTTCATTACCGACGATCGTTCAATTTTCTTCAAACATGGCGGCGCAATGACCACTCTATATCTTTCTCTTTCTAACTCGTTGGTTTTTTTCACATTAATCCAAGACATACTAAATGAAGAAAAGTTATCTAACAGGGAGGAATTAACCATCAATTTTATGTTAATTATAAACCAACATAAATTCCCTATTATTTTTTACCTTCAGTGAAATAGTCGTGCAAAATTGCGTACTTCATAGAGTGCTGTCGTACCTCGTACAATTAGTCGAATATAGTCGTATGTATGGCAACCCTGCTTATAACTCTGTGACGGTGCACGACTCTTTCACGGCTCTCTTGATCGTATTGCTTGGCGTTTCTCTAGAGCAATAAAATTTTGCCTCGTAGGGTTATAGGAGTTTCGTTTGATGGTGATGAACAGGTACGTTGTAGTTTTTTACGTTTTTAATATAAATGTACGGAATACTTAAATAAATGACTAACTTCACAGCTGTCAATCATCACTAAAACGAGCTGATTTGTCTCTGTTTCTCGAATGTGCATCATCAAGCTTACGAAAAGGGCTTAAGTGCGCAATACCGGAGCGGGCATATGGTAATTGCGTAGAAGACGCCAGCTGTTCACATATGCCACTTTTGAACTACTCTTACATCTCGTAGGCATTACTGTTAACTCTGATACTTTTATGTATGTTTGTTACGCATGATGATGTTGGGTTTTTTGATGATTCATGGATAATATTGAAGGTTTTTGGCGAAGGTATCTGGGAGGCAGAGAGGCTTGCCCCGCTATAAGTCCCCTGCGGTATCCTGTTTTTTTTTTTTTATTTTGAAAAAATTACATATCATAATCATTTACAAACAATTTAAAACATATTAGTGATTTTGACCTGAGGAGACTTTTTTAAATTTCCGCCTGGCAGTCAACCTGATGGGGATGAAATCACTGGAGGTTGAAGTATTTTGCACTAGAATAGGAAAATTCTTTACGAGAAGCCATGCGTGAACGAGTCTGAATCAGTGGCTACTTGAGTTGTAAGTTTGCATTGAATTCAAGATAATTTTGATAGTCCCTGATGCTAGGAGGTAGCGAACCCAGGGTCTTGGCAGGGTATTGTGGAAGAAGATAATGCGGTTATTTACAAGAAGTCGTCGCTGAACGATTCACATTATTTCCAGGTTAGTTGAATCAACTCATCTAGTGAACGATATAAATCTTTAAAATACTAGGTGTCTCTCTCTCCCTTGTTACTTGTGAGCCATCCCAAACCCCGACCTCCACCCCTAAGAGCGCCGGTCCTTATATACCCGTCAGTCAAGGCCTTCTGACAAATAAAAGCAATTGACAATAGATATCTCAGTCATGACAACCTCATAAAATATCCTATCAATTCAATAATCGATCTTGCTACGTACAATATAATTATATTATATTATTACCCATTTCAGCGAGCACTGACGACCACTGCAAAATACGATAATTTGGTCCAGGAAGCATTGTCTTTTGGCACAAGGATGATTTATGTAACATGTTTCTAAATTATTAGTCTTTTAAATACCGGTACATTCTTTAATAAATCACTGAAAAACAAATGTAAATATAGGAAGTGGAGTGAGTACGAAATTATTATTATTTTTTGGCGCATCATTTTTACGTAAATAACGAAATATAAAAAGGGATTATTAGAAAGTACGTACACTGCGTTTGTCAAATGCGCATCACCATGCTTTCGAAAAGGCACTTTTAAGTGCCCGACACCCCTTTTTTCATCATGTGCTACAAGTCAGATCATCATCGGGGCTGCTACCCCTCTTTTTCCATCATGTGCTACATGTCGGATCATCATCGGGGCTTGCAGCCCCGACACCCCGCTTTTTTCATCATGTGCTACAAGTCAGATCATCATCGGGGCTTGCAGCCCCGATACCCCGCTTTTTTCATCATGTGCTACATGTCGGATCATCTGCCCCGCTTTTTTCATCATGTGCTACACGTCAGATCATCATCGGGGCTTGCAGCCCCGATACCCCGCTTTTTTCATCATGTGCTACACGTCAGATCATCATCGGGGCTTGCAGCCCCGATACCCCGCTTTTTTCATCATGTGCTACATGTCGGATCATCATCGGGGCTTGCAGCCCCGATACCCCGCTTTCTACGTCATGTGTTACACGTCGGATCATCATCGGGGCTTGCAGCCCCGATACCCCTCTTTTTACATCATGTGCTACACATCGGATCATCATCGGGGCTTGGAGCCCCGATACCCTGCTTTTTACATCATGTGCTACACGTCGGATCATCATCAAGGCTTGTAGCCCCGATACCCCGCTTTTTACATCATGTGCTACACGTAGGATCATCATCAGGGCTTTCAGCCCCACTTGCTACGTGCAAAACAATTATATTATATTATTACCCATTTCAGCGAGTACTGACGACCACTGCAAAATACGATAATTTGGTCCAGGGAGCATTCTCTTATGGCACAAGGATGATTTATGTAACATGTTTCTAAATGCTACGTACAACATTATTTTATTACATTATTATTACCCATTTCAGCGAGTACTGACGACCACTGCAAAATACGACAGTTTGGTCCAGGGAGCATTCTCTTTTGGCACAAGGATAATTTATGTAACATGTTTCTAAATTATTAGTCTTTTAAATACCGGTACATTCTTTAATAAATCACTGAAAAACAAATGTGAATACATAGGATGTGGAGTGAGTACGAAATTATTATTATTTTTATTTTTTGGCGTATCATTTTTACGTAAATAACGACAAATAAAAACTAACATGCCACATAACATTATTTTAAGAAATACAAGAAACAAGCATGAACAATATTCACCATTCTTAATGATCGGGGGATAGAAAAAACCGTATGGAATAGATATTACATACAAATGTGCGTGTAATAAACAATAAGCAAACCATCTTCGATTAATAATTCCAAAACAACGTGAATATAGCGTGGATTGTGTAGGAAAATAATTTCTTATAAGTTGCTCCCAATGTGCATCATTGTTAACTTATGAAAACAAATGAAAATTAACATGGCATATAAACACTATTTGAAGAAAGATAGGAGATATTAAGTAATATTCATCGTTCTTAATGATCTTCGGATGGAAAATAACAATGAAATATGTATAAAATAGAAATTACATACAGGTGAGCATATAAAAAACAGTAAGTAGAATTATTTATTTGATTAATAAGCTTAAATTACTCCAGGTTTAGTGTGTTGTGTAACAATAGACAATGGAATCGTTCACAAAAGTGAACTATAAATGATGTGAATCGTTCAGTGCATCCATCTTGTGTAACAATACCTAGAAGTGAACTATAAACGATGTGAATCGTTCAGCGATGACTTCTTACAAATAACCGATAATGCATATAGTATTTTAAGACATAATTTGGTAGGTGCAATCCATGTTCTAAAATTTTCCCTAACCTTTTCTTTCAGTTGTGTTGGATGTGATCAAAATGGAACCTGCACTTGATCTGCTGGGCTCACAACTACATGATAACACATACGAAATGGAAGGAAATGAACCCTTATCAGAGGTAAAGTGAAATATCTTACTATGAATTTTGTTTATTTGTTTGTCTAACAGTGACAAAAAGCACACATTCCAACATTTGACACTTTATACGCAGTAGATTAAATCAAAGTCCCGTGTTGTTGCTGTGTGATATATGACGTCACGCACTAGCCTGGCGTTGGTTCTACTCTCCTCACGGAAAGAAATTTTCACAGGAACTTCAGCTACCAGGGTTGCCATACGTACGACTATATTTGTCTAATTGTACGAGGTACGACCGAACTCTATGTTGTTCGCAATTTTGTACGACTATTTTACTGAAAGGATAAATTTATTTTCTAACCTATAATGTTGGTCTATAATTAAAATTAACGGTCAATTCCTTCCTTTTCTTGATAACTTATCTTTATTCTGTTTGTAGGGGTAAAAGAAGCTTTGAAAATCAATATGGTGACTGCACTTTCCATGCAAGTCATAATTCGTAATCTTGAGCTCCAGGTTTCGTGTACGGTGCGGTTATATCAAAGTAACACGAATTCAGAGATCTCCTAACTTGATTATATGTTCAACAATGAAAGTATTTTATCAATATAATAGTATCGCAGTAGGATTAAGAAGTCTAAACGCTCCGACATTTTTATCGATGTCGGGTTTGAGTCGATTGCAGATGGATTAATTTGATGTAATTTTTAAGCTGCCACATCGATTGATATTAAATATCTGCCGTCGCCCCTGCCAAAAATAAAGTTTCTGCTGGCTTTCAATATAGCCTAATAATGTTGTTTCCGACAAAGTGTCATCGTGCATGCTCTACGGAAATGATAGTACAGATGAAGAAATTGTAATTTGAATACAAAATAATATTTTTGATTGGATGAAGAAATGGATGCTGATTTGTTTGAATGTTGAAAGTCATTGTGGATGTGAACAATAGTTAGTAATATTCGTAATTGGAACTAAAGTTTTGTGGTAGAATTATATATATATATATATATATATATATATATATATATATATATATATAGGGGCGGACACAGCATTTTTTTTCCAGGAGGGATTTGAGGAGATAGTAAAAATGGAGTAATGAGAAATAAGTTTATATACTCACAATTTGTTTCCGAGTCACAAACATTTACAAGTTGGCCTGAGTAGCGTAGTCGGTATAGCCTTCTGTGCTCGAAGTTGCGGATTCTGCCCTAACCCAGCTCGATGGCATTTAAGTTTGCTCAAATGCGACAGGCCTCATATCAGTCGATTTACTGGCATGTAAAAGAAGTCCTGAGGGAAGAAATTCCGGTACACTGGCGACGCTGATATAACCTCGGCAATTGCGAGCGTTGTTAAATAAACCATAATTTTTTAATTTTAACATTTACAATGACTGCAATACAAAAACAATGACAGAATGACATTTACAGAAGAAGGCGACGAGGCTTCTTAGACATTTCATCCAGTACTTCATGAGCTTTTACTTCTACATTTTACGTATATACATTAAGGCCAGTCCATTTAATCTGTCTGCTCAAGTAAGTCTTCAAATACCGCAATTTGTTGAGAACGACCGTTCTGGTGTTGCTGTAGTTACAGGCAATGTGCAGAAAAGTTTCAGCGCCTTGCGAGTGCAGGGAAAAATAATTTCATTGCACCTGTTCAAAGATGATATAAAACAGTAGGTATTAGGTGAAGATTTTTCAGATCAAGGAAATTTCTCTCCACATCTTCAATTCATTGAAGAAAGACTCTGGTGATGCATCAACATCATTGGGCCGCTGATTTACTATAGCCTCAACAGCAGTTTCTAATTCTTCATCTGATGCTCGCACTATGTTTTTAGGCAGCAAAGTTTGTATGGACTTTAGGATTCCCTTACGATTTAAAAACCTGTCCTTGAGCTGACTAATGAAATAGTCTAAGAAGGGAAGGAAAATTAAAAGCCTAAAATACTCTTCATGACTCTCTGTCTTGAAGTAAGAACGCTGTGTTTGTCTTCCTGCAGTTCTTGGAATTTAACACTTTAACAAAGAGAATTTACGTGGAAAACTCTCTAATTCCTATGTACATTCACGAATTAAAATTAATATTATTTTTGTTTCTTGTTTCGTTATTTCTCAAAATTTCGGGAGGGGATATATACCCTTAATCCCCCCCCTTGCATCCGCCCCTGTATATATATATAATTTAGATCTGTGAACCATGTTTTTTTGGATGTTATGTGAAATATATTTGTGCGCACTGTCTATAAAAATAATAAAATGGTGAATGTACCGGTGCGACAATTTTATGCTGTACGACATTTTTCATAAGTTGGTACGACGATTGCGTTTCCTTTATCTGGCAACCTTGTCAGCTGTTGACCTGCATCACGATCAAGTAATGCAGAGGCACTGGTATTAATGTTATCCGGTCCACAGCCCAACTGCGGTTCTGTTTGCTTCCTCTGTATGAAACTCATGGATTTCATGTGAGAGAGATTTTTTCTCTGTGCCCGTAACATTTTGTTCTGAATTATAATTTCTGAGACATAATTGTAATCAGCGAAGGTGCTTTCTGGTGTCCTACAACAGATATATATTTTTTTCACTCAGTCAGTATTTATGGAAGTCATGCTACCACATATTGACAGATAAGACTTTGACCTTAAATATGTACAAAGCTTGGTAATTTCCTAGTACCCGGTACTCCTTACGTAGGTCACCAATCCTAAACATATTTAGTATAACTTGATGCCTTCTGACAAATAAAAGCAATTGACAATAGATATCTCAGTCGTGACAACCTCATAAAATATCCTATCAATTGAATAATCGATCTTGCTACGTACAACATAATTATATTATATTATTATATTATCACCTTTGCATTGAAGGTACGAGTTATATTTTGTGGTGTTCTTTCTTGCTTTAGGGGGCTCCGCCCCCTAAAAACCCCTGTTGGGGACTATGGCCCCCAAACCTTCGAGCAATTAATTTATAGTAATTAACCGGTCCATCACCTTTGGGTTGAAGGTGCGAGTTACGTTTTATGTGTTCTTTCTTGCTTCAGGGGGCTCCGCCCCCTGAAACCCCTGTTGGAGACTTGGCTCCCGAACCTGCATTCAATTAATTTATAATAATTAACTGGTCCATCACATTTGAGTTGAAGGTACTGGTACATTCTTTAATAAATCACTGAAAAACAAATGTGAATATAATAATTACAGGATGTGGAGTGAGTACGAAATTATTATAATTTTTTATTTTTAGCGCACCATTTTTACGTAAATAACGACAAATAAAAACTAACATGCCACATAACATTATTTTAAGAAATACAGGAAACAAGCATGAAAAATATTCACCATTCTTAATAATCTTGGGATAGGAAAAAAACGTATGGAATAGAAATTACATAGAAATGTGTGTGTAATAAACAATAAGCAAACCATCTTCGATTAATCGTTTCAAAACAACGTGAATATAGCGTGGATTGTGTAGGAAAATAATTTCTTATATGTTGCTCCCAATGTGCATCATTGTTAACTTGTGAAAACAAATGAAAATTAACATGGCATATAAACACTATTTGAAGAGAGATAGGAGATATTAAGTAATATTCAGCGTTCTTAATGACCTTCACATGGAAAATAACAATGAAATATGTATAAAATAGAAATCACATACAGGTGAGCATATAAAAAAAAAAAGTAAGTAGAATCATTTATTTGATTAATAAGCTTAAATTACTCTAGGTTTAGTGTAAGAGTGGTCTATGTAACGAGTACCGGGTACTAGGAAAATACCCAGAGTTTACAAGTACTCGAGAGGAATGTTTGGAAGCTTAAATCAGTTTGGAAATATTTCAAAATTATTATAAATACTGTGTCATAGAAAATATCCAAGCATGATAAATGTGGATATGGAATAAGAACCAAGTTCTAGATCGCTACATTAATCGAATTACTTCTTCATGAGTGGCAACAGTGATACAAATGAAAATAGAAAAGAAAACTCATAAGTGATCTAATCCATTCCCTACTTACCTTCTGAACGAATGTATAGAAAAATTATTATACAGACTGTTATAGCTCGCGCAAGAAACGATTACCGAAAACCAATCGTAGCGTTGGTGTCTGTTTTGACGTGTGTATGTAGGCACGCTGAGGGGGGAGAGGTGCGAGCCGATGGAAGTACTGTCTCTTCCAAGAAGATGAACAAATGAGGACATCGCTGTGGAAATAAAGAACGTAGCAAGAGAAAAATTCCAAGCTAATTAAACGCGCAACAAATGTTTACGAATGAAATAATAATACCGTGCGATACAAGACACGTATTCACATGCAGTGGAACAAACTGAAGTCGTAATGTAACTATCACAACACAAGACTGATTCTATCGATGTCATTTCTCTTCCGACTGTACTCTTGAATATCATTCAAGTTATCTCGTGACCTTTCCTCGCCCGCTCTTCCTTATCGCAGTGTTTGATTCGCATTCCTTCCATCGGTAATCCATGCTTGCGAGACCTATACCACTATCACTACCACTGGTACCGCTTAATAACCTTGCACAATATGGATATTTGTCTAGAAGTGTGTTCGAGTTTGTTAAAAATCTCCTTTGTTATAGAGGATTTATGTATAATAATAATTTTATTTATTTATTTATTTATTTAATGTGCTGTACAACAGCCAGTGGCCAATAACAGTTCAGCACAAATATAACAAAAACATAAAACAAAAATAATTATTACACATAAATATAATTACAATTAATTACAATAATGAAGATGAATGGATAACTAAGAATACTATGAGACAATGATAATTGAGTATAATGCCTAAAAGAATACATAAATGATAAATCGTTGCCAAGAGCAAACTAAGTCTATACATTGAAGGGGTCGAATTCGCAGCCATGCATGTTGGCATTTTTAATGCATCTGGAGACTGGTGAAAGGAATTTCAAATTTCTAATATAGAAAAGTTTGTGGGCTCTCATGTCTTTTGTTGGAATACGTAAGGTAATATTGTTTAAGAAAGAGTCACAGGATATATCACCTTTGAGGACTTTACAAAAGAACAGATAATCTAGCTCATGGCGTCTAGCATATAGATTTTGACAATTAAAATATTCACATTTTCTCTCATAACTATACCCGGAATTAATGGGCAAAAATCTGAATGAATATAAGGATATAAATTTTCTTTGTATATTTTCTAATTTAGCCGAGTCCGTAGTTGTAATCGAGTTCCAAACTACAGATGCATATTCGAGTTTCGATCGCACCAATGTATAGTATAGCATTAAAAGAGAATCGGGCGTGGAAAAAGAATAAGTTATTGACCGTATTATTCCTAGCATTCTGAATGCGTGATTGTAAATGTAATCAACGTGACTATGAAAATACAATTTACTGTCAAAGAATATTCCCAAATCTTTTATGCAATCCGTTCTGTTAGTTAGTAGCCTACATTATTTAGATAATAATTAAATTTCAGTGAAGAAGTTTTTCTAGAAAAGGTTATTACATTAGTTTTGGATACATTAATTTTCATACCATTTTCTTCCGACCATTTAGCGACTGAATTAATATCACATTGAAGTGTTTGACAGTCAGTACTACTTTTGATTGTACGAAAAATTTTTAAATCGTCTGCAAATAATAAACAGTCAGAAGTTATTCCTTTACATATATCATCTATAATAATAATAATAATAATAATAATAATAATAATAATAATAATAATAATAATAATAATAATAATAATAAATTTAGCTTCCCTTATGAATAGGTTGCCAGATTTGACAAAGCGTATTACATAATTTGGAAATACACCTAAAGGTAAAATGATATACATTTGAAACGGTTAGGGAATCGAATATACAAAATGTCAGAAAAATTTACACCTAAGTAGCGTTTGTGCTCATTTACAGTTAAGAAAGGGGGGGAAAAAATATCAGATAGGTTAGAATGATACTATAGTGTGCTATTGTAAATATTTCTCTTACGGGATACATTATTCCGATGGTATTCTTAACCAAAACGACTTCATAATGGTGTATTTTGTGGGGGAAGGAGCTTGCAATGTTAATTTTGAGATTTAATAACATTGCCACGAGGTTTCCGAAATCCAAAACAATTGTGCTCTGTATGATGAGCATCCATGGGGTTGGATGTTTTCAGTATTTCGTTCTATTAATGTGTTGTGTAATCATACTTCCGTACTGTCGTGAGTAATAAAATGTCATATTCGAAAAGACATATGCACGCATTTTCTAGAGTTCTTCTTTAGTCAGCTGTTCAAAGACAAGTCTGAACACCAGTAGTGGTACCAACTTGGAACCACTTCTAACCAACTAAGCCAGGATATAATTCGGTAGGGTGGCCAGTTCCTTTCCCCCTTCATACATACATCGGTAATTAGGCCCTAACCCACTTGAAGGGTTTTCGCTAGCGAGAAATGTGTTGCGAAAAAAGAGGCGAAGAGCCTTCCTCCACACACTTGGCGAGTTCTCGCTATCACAGATCACACCTCGCTATGATCATCTATGCACTGCCTTCATGCAGAAAGCATTTATCTGATTATAGTAATCACTCGTTGGGGGAAATATTATAGGTTATGTATTTACGTATATTGTCGTACTTAAATATATAACCTGTAAGTATATTGTCGTACTTTACAAATTACCTACGAACGCTGTGTTGAATCTGAGTATTCAGATGATGAGAAAATCGAGTTACATGAACATATTTTGTTAATGAAAAGAAAAAGTAGGCCTAAAATTAAAGCCAGAAATATCTGAAAATCACATTGTATCTTACGAAAATAAGGGCGAGTTTTGGACATTGGTTTCGATTGGAATGATGATAGGTTTAGGCATTATTTCAGTTGAATAGACCACAGTTTTTTGCCATTCATTATATGATAGAGGATTCTTTGCTATGTTCTGATTAAAATTATGTAAACTGTTAACACATCCTATACATACATTATTTGAAATGTTTAATTAATACTATTAAATCTCATCAAAATAAAATATAGCCCTATTTATTTTCAGATAATCTGATATTTGTCCCTAAATTTCTTCTTTACGTTTCGTCTTTTTATAGTTTTCATCCCGTGTATCATATAAATAGGCCTACGGGTGACATCGTACAAGTTCGATTATCAGCCATCTTTCCTCATTTTCAAATAAAAACATTACAATTCATCGCCACCTGTGATGTCTTTTTCTACATTCAGTCGTCATAAAGAGTATAAATGTCAAACATCTTTGATAAATGTGTCAAGAAAATTCACTGAGCTACCGATCCCAGCGAGAAACTCGCGCGAGGTTTTTGCCTCGAGCGAGAATCTCTTCCAGTGTGTGGACGTCCATTTGAATCCATGTTATCAATTTTTTAATTTTCTCGCAACACATTTCTCGCTGGCGAAAACTCTGCAAGTGTGTTACAGGCCTTAGCTACATATCACACTAATCAGACTTCAGATGCATACAAACAATTGTTCTTCCTCTGACACATATCGTCAAGTGATAATAGATGTACATATCAGCCAGAACCTCAATCAGAGGTATTTCTACAGTACGAGTAATATTTTTTTGTACAGATATTACCCTGTGTAAATTAATGCTCTATTCTCATTTATTGCAACTGTCCTTTAAGTTTTTGTTCCTATTCTACCTTCAATGTTCTTCTTTAATTTGTCGCTTGTGTTGAAAGTTAGCCAATGACTGCCACATAGAACCAGATTCGCAGCTGTTTCACAACAAGTCACCTTTAATAGTACATTATGCAACGAGCCTATAATGGAGGTAATTAAGAAGCGAGTAAGGATATTTATGAAACGAGCGCAAGCGAGGTTCATAATTTTCATACGAGCTTCTTAATTACCATTGCAGGCGAGTTTCATACGACTTTTTATGCTCGACCATATTTCTAACTTGATATTATTAATTTTCTTTGTATCTGACCTTGACCAATGTCCCGTATGTTGTGAGATGTTGGCAGACGCGAAAGTATTGATTTTTTCCGAGGAACAGATGTTCACATTGACCTTGCTAGACATAAGAACCTACAGAGATAACATTGAAATTAAATTAGACATTGAAAAACGAGATGACAAATTGAATTTATTTGAATATTATTTACAATTAACGCTAATTATTATAGTAACAGAACATAACCTTCTGCGACAGTATTGGATTTCCAGCCTCCGTGACTTTTCGCTAATTCTCTTTCGATTGCATATCCGAGAATAATCGATACTAGCGATTTTATAACGGTACAAAGCTGACCTGTCATTGGCTGAACAGTTGTAACCTGAGTCGTCATTGGCTGAAAGACCTGACCTTTAATGAGTAGGTTACTTTAATGACATGCATTAAAGGTCTGCTACCAGGTGTATAATTACTACATTTCGGCATGGTCGAGCATAAAATAGTTAATACAATTATTCACGATGTCCTTTTCTTCTGTAGGAAAGGAATTTATCGCATCTGGAAGTGTCAGGCATGAAGACAGAAAGTGTAGACCAGAGTTACGATCAGAAATCAGAGATGAAGGTTGAAGACACCACACCAGTGCCTATTAACTTTCCTATGGTGAAATCTGAAGTTCCAATAAAGGTTGAAGACACCACACCAGTGCCTATTAACTTTCCTGTGGTGAAATCTGAAGTTCCAATAAATGTTGAAGATACCACACCAGTGCCTATCAGCTTTCCTATGCTGAAAACTGATGTCGATGTAAGTGGTTCATTGTTACTATATAGATATGCCTATAGCGCATTTTTTAGTATGTCAGACATATTAACAGTATCTAATTGTATTAATTGTTATTCCATTTCCTGATATGTTCTCAAATTGGGCGTTTTTTTTTTCTAGATTTAAAATGAAATAATAACGCGCAATTATATTTCTGGTATTGAACAATGAATTATCTGGACTACACGGAGACAATTGCGTCCAGGAACAGATTTCATTTTAAGATTACAACATGTCTCATTTTGTTGTTTCTCATCTAGCAATTACTATGCTGGACATTGAATGATGAATTCAAACAGATGTAAAGGCTTATACAAAATTCACAATACATTTGCTTCCTCAACACACTTGGCGAGTTCTCGCTATCACAGATCATCTGCGGAAAGCATTTTTCTGATTATAGTAATCACTCGTTGGGGGCAATATTATAGGTTATGTATTTACGTATATTGTCGTACTTAAATATATAACCTGTAAGTATATTGTCGTACTTTACAAATTACGTACCAACGCTATGTTGAATCTGAGTATTCAGATGATGAGGAAATGGAGTTACATGAACATATTTTGTTAATGAAAAGAAAAAGTAGGCCTAAAATTAAAGCCAGAAATATCTGAAAATCACAATGAATCTTACGAAAGTAAGGGCTAGTTTTGGACACTGGTTTCGATTTGAATGATAATACGTTTAGGCGTTATTTCAGATTCAATGGACCACAGTTTTTTTTTTTTTTTTTTTTTTTTTTTTTTTTGCCATTCATGATATGATAGAGAATTCTTTGCTATATTCTGATTAAAATTACGTAAACTGTTAAGACATATAGACACATTATTTCAAATGTTTAATCTATACTATTATATCTCATCAAAATAAAATATAGCCCTATTTATATTCAGATAATCTGATATTTGTCTCCAGATTTCATTTTCAAGTTTCGTGTTTTTATAGTTTTCATCCCATGTATAATATAAATAGGCCTATGGGTGACATCGTACAAGTTCGATAAACCATTATTATCAATTATAGCAATTATCAGCCATATTTCCTCATTTTAAAATAAAAACAATACAATTCATCGCCACCTGTGATATCTTTTTCTACATTCAATCGTCATAAAGAGTATAAATGTGAAACATCTTTGATAAATGTGTCAAGAAAATTCGCTGAGCTACCGATTCCAGCGAGAATCTCGTGCGAGGTTTTTGCCTTGAGCGAGAATCTCTTCCAGTGTTTGGACGTCCATTTGAATCCATGTTATCAATTTTTTAATTTTCTCGCAACACATTTCTCTCTGGCGAAAACTCTGCAAGTGTGTTACGGGCCTAACTTTAGTAAGAAGTATGTTTGTAAAAAATAACATAATAATAATAATAAAATAATAATAATGAAAATGGTAGTAGTAGTAATAATAGTAATAATAATAATAATAATAATAATAGTGATATTAATAATAGTAACATTGTAATAATGTCGCAACTTGTTTGACAGTGGATATTTCATATTCAGAATTTTATTAGAATTTTTTTTGGACATACAGTTATAAAATGCATGTATACTGATTGGTACAGAATTCGATGTCCATAACCTTAGTTTTTTGTCACGAAACCAGTGTATTCATTTGTTTTACAAGCTTGCACAATAACGACAAATTGCAGGTTCCATACCTCAATTGTTCCGGGGTTGTGAATCTTCTGAATCTGCAGCAACAATCTGTATTACAAATTAATTTGCAAGTGTGGTGGCAAAACCTTTATTTTCTGCTACCTATTTCAGAAGAAGAAGTCCTGTTAGAGAGTTCCCATTTAGAGCTGAGAGAACTTTCAACAGCGAAATGTATTAATGTTTCAATATATAACATTTTTACTGTTTATTTACTTCAGATATTCTTGTAAAACTTCATTACTAGTTTTGCAGGTATTTATACATAAAATCTAATATTTTCGAGGTTGAAACTTGATTCCCATGCTTTACTGTACAAGCAAATAACCTGAATTTAACGAAGGACATATTAAGACAGTAAATCAATGCAGTTTGGGCGAACCATTTCTATTTTGCGTAAAAGACATTACAACGTTATTGAGAAGTTAGATTGAATTCACTAGGTTTGAATAGTGATGTGTGTGACATAGGGAACTAATGACCGATGTGGTCAGTTAATGCATTCTTCATTATTTACTCTTTCAGGAGGATTTGTTGGATTTGGACAGTGTTCACGAGGCAGAGATAGTGGAATTAACTTCAGAGGAGGATGAAGTGTTGATCGACACGTAAGTACACAGTGTTGGTTTTTATTTTCACATGCTTTCAGAACTTCGTTTAATGAAGACCTAGGAAATAAATTTTATAATGACAATTTCGTTTATATGACGTCATTCCATTTTCGACCAATGAAGTGTAATATTTTGAATTCCAACCAATCACAGTCAGACTTTGCGATAATTTTTGCACCTAGATTTATCGATATCAATTTATCGCATGGTTGTTCTTTTGTTTAGTCGTTGTCGCCAACTGTTTCCTTATGAATAGATGATCATGAATACATTAAGATGCAACTACACGGTTAAACTTTTCTTTCAACTTTAAAGCAATGAATGCAAGTTTGATATTTAATATTAATTAATATATTTATGCAGTGAAAACGACGTTCAAAACGGCGCACCATGTAGACACCAAATCTTCATGCATCTTAATTGAACGTACCTTTTAAACTTGATTCTTTCAATATTCTTCCCAGTTTGCACGCATACGCGATTGGAATATTGAACTGTGTAGATGCAGCTTTAGTTCCGTTACGCACTACAGCGAGAATACATAAGCATTGCTATATAGCTGTCCCCACAGTTACTGTTAAATTAAATTATGATTTCAGTAGATAATGAAAATGTATTTATGTTATAATAATAAGAGGAAAGTGCAGTACATGTAATTAACATTGTTAAACCTGTATTTCGCAATTGGCATTACTGAATAATAACATCGAATTTCTTTATTGCAGTAATCGATATTCATCTACGAGTATTTCAACTTCACAATGTCTGAATAGGTTAAATATTCGTTAATAAACAATTATTAACATTTTGTGATCGAATTTTAGGGATATATTTTTATTTTTTTCACGAGATAGTCCTAATGAATGCCACGCGAGGTCTGAAATTTCCCAGGTAAATCTCAGACCTCTCGTGACATTACTAAAGAAGATAATGTTTTTATCTATTTTTTGTGGTAATACCACAGTCTATTATATACAATCGCGAAGCTCAATATGTAGTAAAAATGCAAACATGGATAGTTGCCCACCACTAGGATCGCTACTATCGCCTCATCATCGCAGATCTCTCTCTCTCCTAGCAGCCGACAAAATATGTTACACTTTCGTTGTGTTCTTTTGGAAAAATTAATACCTTCCTTCCATTATTGAAATATTAAATGCATGAAGTTAATTTATCATTTTAATGAAGTATATTAAATTCCACCATAAACTCGTAGATCCTGCAAGAAATAGGTTAATATTATTTTTGTTTGTGCAAAAACGAACTGAAATTTACTATAATCGCTTCACTCATTGAAGATTATAGCGATAATTAACTATGAAACCAATAAATATTAATAATAATGGAAATATGAATTAATGGATTAACTTACGTGTACCGGTACTTGTAGTGTAGGCTTATGTAGTTGAGGTTAAGCAATAATAATCACACCAGAATTAGAAATAAAACGTGATTAATAAATTTTATTGTAACAGACTTTTTCTACGTCTCTAGTAAAGTAACAAATAAAAATAACAACAAAACTAACAGCTATAATTAAAAACATATCCTTTGAAAAAAAAGGGCCTAAGTAATAATAATCCCACCAGAATTGAAAATAAAACGTGATCAATAAATTTCATTAAAACAAACTTAATTTTTCTACATCTCTACTTAAATATTATTATTCCAATTATTGTATTTTAGCCATTAACATTTTCATTACAACCAATAACAAACATTTCACAAGCATCAATGTGAAATACGCAACGAGCTAGCATTCGATGGAAATACGATTCAGTCCGAAGTCGACCGTGGACAGTCTATTGTTTCTAGTTGCTAACCGCTTGGAGCGCTTTATCATGAGATTTGCAAAAAATCACCTCAAGCTTCGCGACTGTATATAGTAGACTGTGGTATTAGATTTACTAAAATGATCATTACCACGACAAGTAACACTCTAAAACTCCCGCTATATCTGCTGCTTTATTATTCTCCTGTCCTTCGAGAACCATGATCTCTTGCAGTGTATGATGACGTCACTACTTGATTGACTACATTTCTGTCATGGCCGCAATCCCTGTGCATTGTGCTAGTTGGATACCTTTCCTGCTGCGAAATTCGAGTGCTGCGAAAATCGCGATAAGTTTATTCACTTTTGCAGTGGCAGCTAGCTGGAGGTTTTCCTCTTTCTGCTCATGCTTCAGTCTATTTTTAGGTAGTATTCCCTGTCACATTTACAGTATATATAGTTAAATGCACGCATATGTATATCTTAAATAGCTATTTCTTATTATGAAACAGAGGACAATGTCTTAATAATACATTATGCAACGAGCCTATAATGGTAGTAATTAAGACGCAACTATGTTTGTTTATGAAACGAGCGCAAGCGAGTTTCATAATTTTCATACAAGCGTCTTAATTACAATTATAGGCAAGTTTCATACGACTTTTTATGCTCGACAATTATTTCTTATTTGAAAGTATTGAAAATTAGGTCTTTTTATGGTTATGTGCGAACTGACCTGAATTGTGAGATGTGCGCAGACGCGAAAGTATTGATTTTTTCCGCGGCGGAATGTCATTGACCTTGGCACAGAATAAAAATGAACATTAGTCTGATATAATCTGGAAAATGATTTAGAATTGAAAAACGAGATGACAAATTCAATTTATTTGAACATTATTTACAATTAACGCTAAATATTATAGTAACAGAACATAACCTTCTGCGACAGTATTGGATTTCCAGCCTCCGTGACTTTTGCTAATTGTCTGTCGATTGCATATCCGAGAATAATCGATATAACGGTGCAAAGCTGACTTGTGATTGGCTGAAGACCTGTACTTTAATGAGTAGGTGTACTTTAATGACATGCATTAAAGGACTGCTACCAGGTGTATAATTACTACATTTCGGCATGGTCGAGCATGAAAGAGAATGATAGATAACTGTTCGGAGTAACATGATCTGCTTCATAAAAACTGCTGTAGATTGTCAGCAAGATTTATTTTTAATTTTCTACAGCCCATTATGATATTGAGCGCAAGGTTTGTGGAATTTATTTTTAACAGTACAATTTATTATTATTATTTTTTTTAGAAAATTCTGCTATGGTTTTGATTTTGATTGTGGCAATCAGTAGTAATTTGTTGAATTTATATTGTGTAGCAAATTTTGATTTGTGTTTTGATATATTCATAAAGTATCATGGCATGGGTAAGTTATGATGACTCAACTGGTCCTGGTGAAAGCATTCAAAATGTGAAGTTTGAAAATCACTGTCGCTGTCCCCACTCTCTTTACCTTGTGCTACATCAGACATACAGACATAAGAAGTTAATCTCATGGAAGGGTTGTAATGAGAGTGCCGCAATGTCTCATAGCTGGAGGCAGATCAGTATGTTACCGCTTATGATGATTATTTCGAGCCATGCCTATGGTGTTAAAAATCATTGCAATAAGTGAAAGTCTCAGGAATCTTCTCTGCCACATCAATAAATTAAAAAATGCAGTTATATTGTCAGACTCCAAAGCAGCTATTCTATCAATAGTCTTTAAACACACACCTTCATCTCAAACAGCAGAAATAACTAAAATGCTCTCTCAATTAATATCACTCAATAAAAGAATTGTATTCCAATGGATACCATCCCATTGTGGAATCCTGGGAAGCGAGAATGTGGATGCTTTAGCAAAGAAGGGCAGCACTGCTACTTACAGACCTGTTACTAAATCTACGTATTACACTGTGAAAAGATTTATTAAATCTACATACTTAGATTTCAACAAACAAAATTTGATAACACAATCTCAAGGAAAAAAATGGAACTCTCTGCATCATAATCCACAGTTGATTCCCGATTTACCACGCAAATCGTCTGTAGCTGCATTTAGATTGGCAACAGGCCATGATTGTTTGGCCAAACACCTGCATAGAATTGGAATATATCAGTCCCCTAACTGCCCATTGTGCAACTCAAATCAAGAAATGGATTCAGAACATCTCAAAATCTGTGCGTCAGTGGCTGACCTTGATAATATATTTGAAAAATATTGGAGTGCAAGAAGTCAAATGACTTTATTGTCAAATGCCTGGCATTAGAAAGCAACAAAATTTATGTTTTTTTTTTTTTTATTTTCCCATGTTTTCCCATCAGTGAGGTTTTAGGCGTAATAGATCGACTATTACCCAGATTTTTTGTATTCAACAGATATTGGAGAAAAAAATGGAAGTATAAGAGTACAGTACATCAGTTATTCATAGATTTCAAAAAGGCATATGACTCGGTTAAGAGAGAAGTTTTATATAACATTCTTATTGAATTTGGTATTCCCAAGAAACTAGTTCCATTAATTAAAATGTGTCTTAGTGAAACTTACAGCAGAGTCCATATAGGCCAGTTTCTATCTGCTGCTTTTCCAATTCACTGTGGGCTAAAGTAGGGAGATGCACTATCAGCTTTACTTTTTAACTTCTCTCTAGAATATGCCATTAGGAAAGTTCAGGATACTAGACAGGGTTTGGAGTTGAATGGGTTACATCAGCTTCTTGTCTATGCGGAAGACGTGAATATGCTAGGAGAAAATCCACAAACGATTAGGGACAACACGGAAATTCTTGTTGGAGCAAGTAAAGCGATAGGATTGGAAGTAAATTCCGAAAAGATTAAGTATATGATTATCTCTCGTGACCAGAATATTGTACGAAATGGAACTATAAAAATTGGAGATTTGTCTTTCAAAGAGGTGAAAAAATTCAAATATCTTGGAGCAACAGTGTCAAATATAAATGACACTCGGGAGGAAATTAGATGCAGAATAAATATGGGAAATGCCTATTATTATTCGGTTGAGAAACTTTTGTCATCTAGTCACTTGTCAAAAAATCTGAAAGTTAGAATTTATAAAACAGTTATATTACCGGGTTGTTCTTTATGGTTGTGAAACTTGGACTCTCACTTTGAGAGAGGAACATAGATTAAGGGTGTTTGAGAATATGGTTCTTAGGAAAATATTTGGGGCTAAGAGGGATGAAGTTAAAGGAGAATGGAGAAAGTTACACAACGCAGAGCTGCACGCATTGTATTCTTCACCTGACATAATTAGGAACATTAAATCCAGACGTTTGAGATGGGCAGGACATGTAGCAAGTATGGGCGAATTCAGAAATGCATATAGAGTGTTAGTTGGGAGGCCAGAGGGGAAAAGACCTTTATGGCGGCCGAGACGTAGTTGGGAAGATAATATTAAAATGGATTTGAGGGAGGTGGGATATGATGGTAGAGACTGGATTAATCTTGTTGACGATAGGGACCAATGGTGGGCTTACGTGAGGGCGGCAATGAACCTCCGGGTTCCTTAAAAGCCAGTAAGTAAGTATGTTTTGTGCTAATTTATATATTTTTAAATTCGTTTCAGCATTGTGCATAACGTTGAGAAGAGAGTGTCAAAACATGCCGTCATTGATCTCGAAGAAGACGATGTGATACAGTGTGGTAGCAACAGACCAGATTGTTCAAAGATTAGCGACGTAATCGGTAATTCTATCAAGTGTAATATATGCAACGAGGTTTTCTCAACAGCGCACTCTCTGAGTCTTCATTTTCAAACACACACAATAAAATTGCCATTGAAGTGCGGGTTGTGTGGGAAGTGTTTCTCCCGAATGGCGGAACTAGACGAACATCTCCGCATTCACAGAGGCGAAACACGATTCAAATGCGACCAGTGTGGAAAGTGTTTCTCACAGTTAGAACATTTGGCGCAACATTCACGCAATCACCCAACATTAAGGCCATTCAAATGTGAGCAGTGTGGAAAATGTTTCGCACGATTAGAACATTTAGCGCCACATGTACGCAATCACTCAGTAGCAAAGCCTTTCAAATGCGAACAGTGTGGAAAATGTTTCATAGCATCCGCGAATTTAAAACAACATTTGCTCTTACACAATGGGGAAAAGCCATTCAAATGCGAGGTGTGTGAAAAGTCTTTCTCAACACCTTCAGGTTTCAACCGTCATTCTCTTCTACATGAAAATGCATTCAAATGCGGGGTGTGTGGAAAGTGTTTCTCAGAAAACAGACATTTAAACAGACATGCTCTTACACACGTAAGGGAAAAGACATTAAAATGCGAGGTGTGTGGAAAGTGTTTCGGAAGACCCTCAAATTTCAATGACCATGTGATCACCCACAAAGGTGACAGGCCATTCAGATGCGAGGTTTGCGGGATGAGCTTCTTAAGAGCTGGACATTTAAGGAGGCACGTATGCATACAGTAGGGCAGACGCGGGCATTTAAAGTGAGACACTACAGTCGCGAAGTACCTTTGATGTAGTTGCCAGGGATCTGACTCTTTCCCCAGTGAATAGGGATTATGACCTTCTTTGAAGCCAGCTAGAGCGTGAGATTCTGCTTTCTCCCTAGAGTTGGCGCTGACATCACACCAGCTAGCAGTCGACACAGCGGAAATATAACACATATAATTAATACATCTAGGTACATTATGTACTCTAATAAAGTAAGGATCCATAAAATAATAAATCCGTCATTAACTGTAATGTCTAGACTCTAGAGTTCCTTTATAATGAGAGTTGAGACGTTGACCCCAACAACAATTAAAATATGTAATGATTTGATAGCACTGAAATATGTAAAAAAAATATATATATATTATTACTACTAGTTTGTCACTGAGAAATAAGGAAGAGCTGTTAACTTGAATTTATTTGAAGGAAAGCGTTACTGGATTATGCAATAAGGTAGGCGATGTTTGGATCCTGTGTCTCAACTCTATACTCAATTATCATCTTATCGTATGCTCGATTACACTAACCTCTTGCGCTTGAAAATGGAATTAAAAGCTGGCGCACAGAGAAACAAAACACAGGTAAATTCGCTCAGTGTCCATTCTTTATAATCCCTATTTGCTGCTTCCCCAGCAGACGACAAAATGTATTGTACTTTCGATATCGTGTTCTTTTGAAAAAATTAATACCTTCCTTCCACTATTTAAATATAAAATACAGAAAATTTATATATTATTTTCATATAATATATATTATATTCTATAAACTTTCCTTCCTGGGTCTTTCGAAAGAAGGATTACTCTGACCTCTTTTTCTTACAATTTATAGTTCTACAAACGTCTCCTTGTCGCATATTATTATTCAAATTATTGTATTTTAGCTATTTACAGTTATTACAAACCATAACGAATTTCACAGTTTACACAACTTTTCACAACAAAGCGAAATATGGCACAGTCAATGCCTTTTCGATCCAAACCGTAATGTACCGTATGTTCGAGTTTTCTATTTCAGTGTATGAACTCAGTGAAATATTATAACTTTATTGCGTATCATTGCTAAGATTTATTTAGTGCAATGTGTCCATAAGTTCCGTTTACTTCTTGTTGCATAATATGTTGCTGAAATAATTACAAAACTGTGTTATTTTAATGTGAAGAGCATTTTACGTGTTAACATAATCTGTTTGCGTCAACATTTCAAGTTTACAATGGAAGCTATTTTTAGGTGTAATAAAAAAAAATAGATTGTGATGTCAATTCAGCACATCTGCCTTCCTTAATTCTAGACAAAAAATTTATCATATCACTCCTATGAAATTAGTGTACGTACAATAGTGTTACTTCGTCTCTTAAGTAGCAGATAAATACAGTAATTCAGTAGTCAATTGTAGTATTAATATACAGACAAACTGAATTTGCGGGGTGTCATACATGACATTATGCTTAATTGTAATATATAATTGCGAAGTTAGGAATATAAGTTAAATATAGTAAACATAACCTATAATTTTCATATGAATATCAAGACATTGGAGATCACTAAATTTATTATAGACAGAAAGGGGCAACTGGTACAGTAAACATAACCTATAATTTCAACATATCTAAATATCCGTGTGGTGCAACTGAAAATTATTGAATCGTGCATAAATGCATGTACAAGAATTTCGCAATATTTAATCGAAATAAAGGCAGGTATTACACATTCGAACAACGTAATATTCACATCATAAATAATATTACACCTTAACTCGCAAGTGAATTGTTGAAGTGTCTCATTCATTGTTTCAAATTTTATTAATGGAATTACACTACATTTTAGGGAAACATATTTTACTGTTTATGCACTCCAACTAATTTATGTGGTTGAAACGCCACTCTTCGTGTTAGGGTTAAGCGAGTTACATGGTCTGCTTTAAAGCCTGTATTAGATCACGATGACTGTGGCACAGTCTATTGTTCCTAGTACTCACAGCGCTCCAAGAATTGCAAAAAATCATCCCAAGCTTCATGACTGTATATATTAGACTGTGGTATACTCTCATTGCTGCAACACACGTCACTGATAATGTAATATTCAGTGCTGGATCGCGTGAAGCATTGAATCACGGAACGTTAAGTAATTAAGCAGAACAAAAAGATACACAGTTTTCTACTAATGTTATTTTTATGAATGAGTAATGACAATGAAAGAAAACAAATTTTCCAAAACAAATACAAACTAATTTGCAAAATGCTGAGACATATCTGTATTTTTAATTTAAACAATTACTGTAAAAACCTTATAAAATAACGTAAAACCTAGAATTCCACAACAGTTAAAATGTAATGTCATAATCTGAAGCTATTTGTTTTGGACGGGCATCAGTCAGTACTTTGCATCATTGGAAAATAAAATTAAGGAACTTACGAAGAATGGATTCTTAACAAAATATCAAGCACATTACTAAGAAACAGAAAAAAACAACAGTTAGGCTATTTTTTAAACGTCTTACTGTATTTCTTTGTTGTTTTTGTGAATTTACGTCAGTTTACTCATGCACTTAAAGGATTCATTTATTCTTCGTCACGTAAATCGGAAAGTTTTTCAAAATTTGGAGTTACTATATATCAGACATTGCAATTGTGAGCTGATGGAATAAATTTTCGTCTGAAATGCGTGATCTTGATTTGGATTTTACAATGACCAACTGAGAAAACAAACTGTTCACAAATATAGCTTGAGCCAAACATAGAAGCAATTTTCATAACGAAACTCTGAAGATGTGAATATTTTACTTTGCAAAGTTGTTTATATATATCTAAACCAGTCATGGTGCTTATAATAAAATTACAAACCATTTTCCAAATTTGAAATATTTAAAAATTGAAGCTTATAAGAAAGAAATTTGTAAAATTATCCACGATATATAATATTAACAAATGTATTTTTTTACCTTTTATTTCTATCGACTATATTCATGTTTTTATTGATTATCACTGGCTTCTGTCGGATTGTCAATTTATGTTAAATGTGTATTTTTCTCTTTCTTCTTTATTCTTGCTCTTGTGTTGTATTTATTGGTTTGAATTAAGTTACTTACTGTATTTAGTAAACTGTCCTTGTAAATTTTATCTTACATTATTGATTAAGACCACACCATACACGAGCCTGGCTCTTACGGTAGTGGCTAGAAACATTTTTGTTTCATAAATGTAATTTGTACTCACTAGTTAAATAAATAAATAAATAAATATTTGTGCATTTGAACTTGGTAAATGTGTCATTTTTCAGTCGAAGAACTTTTAACTGAAGGTCTAATCTTACACATTGATCATTAATGGAGAATGTATTAGCAAATAATAGAAATTCATTCTCTAATATCTTAAAATCACTGAATCTTTTGTCGGTGAATTCTTGTATTACATTTTCCAATATTTGATAGAAGTGGCTAATGTTAACATCGGCTGATAGATTAAGCGATTTTAAAGAAGGAAAACGATAAGATTCTCTCTGATTTAACTGCATCAGAAATATACGAGTTGTGCTGCAAACAGTTTTAATTCATCGTACATGTGTACGATATTATCTTTTGCTTGGAGAGGAATCTTTAAATCGTTAAGAGTGCCGATTATGTCGCACAGAAAAGCCAAATCAATGACCCATCTCTCGTCTGTCAATTCATCTAACGTTTCACCCTGAAAAGGAAACTCATGATGATTATATCGTCGGTTTACAAGCAAAACACATTAAATCAGCAATATTACTTCTGAGAAAAGGGTGTATGTATTGTGCACACTGCATAAGTATAAACCTAGAATTGTAATATAAAATGCAATTAAGAAGAAATAACTTACTGAGATTAATATTATTTTGAGGATTGACTTTTGTCGGAATAAAAACGCCTTTTTCTCAGAAGTAATATTTTTTACTTGATGTGTTTTGCGTGTAAACCGACGATGTTATTACGATATTACTATTTACTACATACCACCACCACTATTACTCCTACTACTACTACTACTACTACTACTACTACTACTACTACTACTATAAAAAAATTATGTTATTAAAATGACGCGAAATTTCTCCTCCAATAATAATTGTTACCATAAGGGGTGTATTCTGTAGGACAAAAAATAACAATCTTTACGTAGATTAGTTATTTTGGATAGGTGACTCTGGTGCTAAGTTATATAAATTGAATTATTTTAGATTAAGGGTAATTTTACAATATTTATCAGTTGCTAGTGTCATCTAGCTTCAGAGTGAGATGAAGGTAATAATGCTACCAAAATGAATCAAAGATTCATCGCCGGAAGTCACTCAGCATTTGCTCTCAGAGAGTTGATGGAAAACTTCGGAAAAAATCCTCAACAAGGTAACTTGTCCCAAACAGGATTTAAACCCGGGACCGTTATTTGATGGTGACAGCGGGAGAAGGTTAGGTTAGGTTAAGGTAGATATATGTGTTTTAGTTATCGCCTAGTAAATTATTTCCGAAGTTTTTATATAGCCTAGGTATCAAGAAAGTATCATCGTCAAATATTTCAACCGCTGCAGAGCTTATGAGTTTATATTGTTATTATTATTATTATTATTATTATTATTATTATTATTATTATTATTATTATCATCGCAAGTGGGCTATATTAATATATCCCGTGGCCACTTCTGTCATAATTGATAACGCGTATGTTAACTGGCAAGGTCTAGCATGTCATATGTTCCTGCTATATTTTCACGGCCGTTTTGATCCCCGCGTTTTGTATGAGTTCAGTACAATAATATAATGTGAGTTTAACAGTTCAATATTTTTGTCCTGCAGTTAAATTTTTGCAGAGGTACGTTGTAACTTTACGTATTTAAACATAATGTAATATAAGAGAACATTGGTTGGGTGTACTAGCTCGCACGCATTTAATCGCTATTTCGCATCTCCTTTGATTTGGGAAGGTTAGGTCTTCGCAGCAGTTTTAATATTTCAGTGTCTTGGGCCCGAAGAAACGGAGTGAGAAAAGAGATACATCTCGAAACACCGTTATTTAGTACATAGGCTAGATGAAATTAGATCCTAGACGTAGAGGCAGAAGAGTTACTAGACCCGATTAATCCACTAGAACAGGTAGAGGTAAAATTCAATTTGGATCTCGCATAAAAAAGAGCTGAAGTTCACACTAACGTACAAAATTCAATTGCATTATATGCAATAAATACTTCATATCCAGACAATGAATTGCTCCACATATTCACTGATGGCTGATGAAAAGTAGTCAATACGCAGACGCTGTTGTGAGTAGTAAACTTCTGGAGTTCTTCAACTCTGCTGGAAAATTCAAAGTCAACTTCGATGGAAAATTAAAAGCCATATACATTGCTCTCATTCAGTTCCGCACTAGAACGGAATCATTTCAGAAAGTCGTCATATTCTGTCATATTGACTTCCAAACTGATGCAAATACGACATAAACTTGCAAGAAAGAAATTACATTTCAATAGAATCCCTCCCGTGTTTGAATAGGAAGTAATGAAGAAGCTGGCTACTGGCGAAAAGGGTAACTACAATATTAAACAGTTCAAAAGAACAGTTTTCCTTCCATTCTTCAGAAGTGAAAAGAAAATCCGGGTTTAAATCTAAATGTCTTGCAGATTTAAAGGAATTCAGTGAAGAGGAACAATGGGTGGAGGTACTCGTGAATAAAAATAGCATTCCAGAGTTACCATGGAGTGACACTGTTGTAGCATTCCGCGTAACAACGCACCTTGACTGTCTGGCAGAACAGCTTGAGCCTCACCAAATTACATACTATGTAATGAAGATGTCGTAATGAAGTGGGACCAACTTAGAACACGTACTACTGCACAAGATCGGATGGATAACTTTATTGGCAAGCCAGAAGACTAATGGACTTGTCGCAAATGTGTTGAATATTAGATTAAATAAATTAAATAAATGTTTAAGTGTCTCACTTACAATGCTGCAAACTTTCTTTTTACATTGAAGCAGAAAGACGTGAAGGAATTAAGCAATACTAGATAACTTTGGTGAGTCATACTAAAACTGACACATCATCAGTTCCTAGGGGCTTTGGACATGAGCGACTAAAACTGTCTCCTGCAGTTTTCGTTATACCTTAATAGTAATAAATATTTAACACAAGAAAGTCTTATCATACATATTCCGAAATAGTTTACTAGGGTCAACATTGGTAATTTCGTGATAATTTCATGAAAATTAATTTAAAATGCAAATGTGTAAATATATCCTTATTCCGATTTTTTCATCTAAGAGACGTTAATTTGCTGTATAAATCTGGAGACATAAAAGATTGGACACGGACTTGATTGTTTCTATGATTGGACACGTTCTTTTACTACTTAGGCTAAAAGGTTGGTTATTTCGTGATATTACATTGATAATTTCGTGAGAGGTAGAAGAATTGTGTAAAAATTCATTAAAGTCAAATGAAATTCTCATTGTATTGTTACAAGACTTCAAACATAGTAATACCGTCTAATATTCATAGCAAGAAAACATGAAATACATATCAGTGACACATAATACATACGAATGAAATCAAAGTAAAAATTGAAATTGTAAAGGGACCTCCTTTGCCCTGAAAGGGTGAACACTTTTATTACCGACTTTACTATAGCATATTTACTAGGGTAACTCCAAAAGTAATGCATAACATTTGTTTAAAAATTATATTTTTATCCTACAGCTTTGCTATTTTCACAGAATGTAGATACATCCTTTAGGAACAAAATGTCACTTTTCCACATAATCGCCGTCCTTTTCAACTGCCTTACGTAACCTAGGAACGAGGGTCTGTAGACCAGTACGGTAAAAGGCTGGACCAACACGTCTGAGCCACTCTTAGCAGCGTGCACAAGGGAGTCATCTTCTAACCTCGTTCCGCGAAGGGATCCTTCAGTTTACCAAAGAGATGGTAATCGCACGATGCCAGTTCAGGACTGTAAAGCGGCTGTTTCAGTGTTGTCTATCCGAATTTTCTGATCTGGTCTGTGGTCTTGTGACTGACATATGGCTGTGTGTTGTCGTGCAATAGCAGAACATCCTGCTTCTCCCGATGTCGTCGAACACGACTCAGTCGAGCTTTAAGTTTCTTGAGAGGTGTCACATACGTGTCAGAATTAATGGTGGTTCCGTGTGGCATGATGTCCATAAGCAAGAGTCCTTCTGAATCGAAAAACACAGTAGCCATAACTTTTCCTGCCGAAGGTGCCCTTTGAATTTCTAAAATTTCTTTGGTGAATTTGCATGATGCCACTTCCATTGTCTGACTCTGTCTCCAGTCCAAAATGGTGGAGCCATGTTTCATCTTCTGTCACAATAACAAGTTCCATTCTTCTCCATATCCACATTTCAAATGCCTTTAATCGCTTGTCTTCACTTCGTCTTTCAAGTAAGTCATCTACCACTTATCATTGACATGTAGTATGATAACAAATCAAACAGAAGCTATACTGAACCCATTGCGTCCCCCTTTTCTTTTTGTTATCACATCTTATCTTCAGATTTCTAAAATTCGTATTGTAATACAATTTTTAAAATAGTATAAAATTTTAATACTCATAACAAAATTTCGCCTCAAACAGCTAAGATTTCTATCAGTAAAGCTAAGCCTATATGGCGACTACAGCTGTATCTAAAATTCCAAAAACATTTCCTAAAATTTCATTAAGGTATAATAAATAATTGTACCAAATATCATATGCATACCTTTAGTAATAAGCCTGTGATGTAAGTACAAACATCCACAAAATTTGTACGTCTGAGAAGTCGACACTAACTTGCTCTCTCGAAACATAAAAGCTCACTGAAGCAGCTACAATAGTCACACAAAGCGTAGCTGTATGTTTCTGAAAACTAGACAACATATGCAATCTAAATAAATAAAATAAATAAATAATAATTATTAATTAATTATTATTATTATTATTATTTGGCGGAAATTTGAATCTCGTAACACCATTGGTTAGTTCACGAAAGAGCAAAGAAAAAGTATCACGAAATAACCACTATAACGAAATTACCAAAGTTTACCCTAGTAGGCTAGATTACTTGTTCCCATAGGAGGGAGTGTGATGTGAATCGGATCTTAATAATTTGTAATGAGGGTTCCTCACAAGTTCAGTTTCTGTAATCGCTGTCATTTACATATCCTCTTCTTTCAGTTGTGATGGATAGGATCAAGGTAGAAACTGAGGCTGAGCAATTGGGTTTAGAACCACATGATGAAACGCTCAAAACAGAAGAGTATCAGACTGTATTAGAGGTAAACTAAAAAGTCTTACTATTCATGCATAGTGTTTTGCAAATCCAGCATTCACCAATCTTCCGTGTTTTCTGCCTTCCTCTTTGTTTTCTCATATGATCCAGATATCTTAATGTCGTTTGCCATTTTCTTCTACCTCAAACTCTTCTCCCGTTCACCATTCCTTGCAGTGCATCCTTCAGTACACATTTTCTTCTCAGGCAGTGACCCAACCAGTTTCTTTTTCTCTTCCTGGTCAGTTTCAGAATCGTGCTCTTTTCACCTACTCTTTCCAACATAGCTTCATTTCTTATTCTGTCTGTCCACATAACAAGTTCCATTCTTCTCCATATCCACATTTCAAATGCCTTTAATCGCTTGTCTTCACTTCGTCGTAATGTCCACGTTTCTGACCCACGCAATGAATAGTTCCATGGTTACAGACTAACATTTGTACAACATTAATGAACTTTTCTATATTCGCATAATATAGAATATAAATCCGCTTTTATACACATTACCTTACGTAAATAATTTCGAGAGGTAATACCTGGCCTGTTATTATTATTATTAGTCATTGCCAGTGTCCCTTAAGGCCTTGTTTTTATTCTGCCTCCATTTACCTTCTCTACTTTATCGCCTGCATGGAAAGTTAACCAATGAGTGCCATACAAAACTAGATTGGTGACTGTTGCACATTAATTCAGCTTCAAAATATGTAATAACATTATTCACGATGTCTTTTTGTTCTGTAGGAAGGGAATTTATCGCATCTGGAATTGACTGGCGTGAAGACAGAATGCGTGGACCAGAGTTACGATATCAAAACAGATATAAAGGTAGAAGACACCACACCAGTGCCTATTAGCTTTCCTGTGGTGAAATCTGAAGTTGATGTAAGTGGTTCATCGTCAATATACAGATATACCAGAAGAAATTTTTTAAGAGTGTCAGATCTATTAACAGTCTCAAATTTTGTATTAACTGTTTTCCATTTTTCACTATGTCTACTACTTAGACGATTTTTATTTTAGATTTTAAATACAGCAATAATTCGAAAATATATATTTCTCGTAGGAACAGAAATTTACTTCGAGTGTACGGCGAAAATAGTGCTTAATGGGATGATGATGATGATGATGATGATTATTATTATTATTATTATTATTATTATTATTATTATTATTATTATTGTTACTACTACTTGGGCTGATTACCGGTTTGGTTGGGTTTTTTTCCGAGATTTCCCCAACTGTAAGGTGAGTGCCAGGTAATTTATGGCGAATCCTCGACATGATCTCGCCAAATACCAACTCGCTGTCACCAATTCATCGGCGCTAAATAACCTAGTAGTTGATACAGCGTCAAATAAAAAAATAAATTATTATTATTATTATTGTTATTATTATTATTATGATTATTATTATTGTTGTTATTATTATTATTATTATTATTGCTATGATTGTTTTATTATTATTATTATTATTATTATTATTATTATTATTATTATTATTATTGTTGTTGTTGTTATTATTATTATTGTTATTGTTATTATTATTGGTATTATTATTATTATTATTATTATTATCTTTATAAAATAGTTGGGTGTACTCCTTAGAAATCTGTGAAAATATGCCATACTGTAGGGCAACTCATTTGCAACTTGATTCAGAGTTCATGTTCGATATTGAAACAGTTTTTATTGTCCTGGAATTATAGTTATGCATCTCCACAAAAATGTATAATCGGGATTTTCACCTTTTCCTGCTGACATCAATCTACCATAACTTTCTTTGTCTGCCACGAAAACGGTCTCTTCAATTGTTTTACAAGCTTCTACATTGACGACAAATTCCAGATTCCATATCTGAATTCATTTGGAGTTGAATCTTCTGAATCCGCAGTAACAATATGTATTACAAATTAATTTGCAAGTGTGGTGGAAGAACTTTCACTTTCCACCATCTTATGTCAAAAGGAGAAGTCATGTTACAGAATCTATATTTTGAGGTAATAAAATTTCCAACTGCAAAATGTATTAATATTTCGTTATATTACATTTTATTGTTTGTTTACTTTAACCATTCTTGCAAATTCTCGTTATGTGTTTTGCAGGTCATTTATACGTGACATGCACATATTTTCAAGGTTGAAACTGATTCCAATGTCTGACATTTTAAGCAAATAACCTGCATTTAAGGAAAGATGTGAGCAGGACGTAAACCATGCAGTTCAGTGGAACTAATTGGGATTTGTTTAAAAGTCATTACAACCTTACCGACAAGTTAGATTGGATTCACTGAGTTTGAATAGTGAAATGTCTGACATAGGAAACCAATGACCGCTATATGGGAGTTAAGGGGAGAGGGTGGTATTTTTTTGTGAAAAATGAGTAAATTTTGAAAAAAAAAAAAAAAATAAGAATTCTTTAAAATACTCTGTGATATGTGTGGAATGCATAGCATAACATTTTGTGGGTATTTGTTCCCTTATCGGATGTTGAGTCGCCATTTTTAAACTTCCTTAGTTATGGATTTTTAAATCACTCGCCCACTTTTATTGTTGTTTCCAGTAAATTAAATTTTCAAAATTAATTTTTTTCTTTAAAATACCCTTTGATATGTGTGGAATGCGTTGCATAACATTTTGTGGGTATTTGTGCCCTTATTGGATGTTGAGACGTCATTTTTTAACTTCCTGCGTTATGGATTTTTAAATCACTCGCCCCCTTTTATCGGTTTACGGTAACTTCATTTTTTTTGCTACATTGCCAGACAAAAATGGATATAATTTCTGTATTATTAAAGATACATGCATGAAATTTAGAACACACATTCTTTAGACTATTAAGAAACTTTTCTCTGTAACAGAATTTTATTGATTTCATTTAAAAATACGTCTGTTTGTTTGCAAGAAAGGAACTCAGAAAATTGTTATTAAATTTTAATTGTTTATTTTACAAACGTAGGGACTAATATCAAAATTCTGTTATGGACAGTTTGTAGAACATGCTTTTGCAAATACATTGCAAAAAACTGTTTGAATCTGTCTTTAAAGACGGTTTAGATATATCGGTTTTAGTACAATCCTGCATTGGGGACATTTTTTTTCAAATTTGGGCTCCCTAATAATTTTTTTTTTTCAAAATATTTTTATTTGGTTGAATTGCGACAGCTATGAGCTCTCTACATACAAAAAATTAATATTTTACACCAAATATGAAAAAGTTAAAAAAAATACCATCCTCTGCCCTTAAAGATCTCTTCATAATTTACTCATTTTTACAGGAAGGTTTGTTGGATGTGGACAGAGTTGAACAGGAACAGAAAGTGAAGGATGAAGTGTTACCTGGCAGGTAAGTACATTGTGATGATCTTGTTTCTTCCATGCTTTCAGAACTTCATTTAATGAAGACGTAGGAAATAAATTTTATGCTCCACCATGCCGAAATGTAGTAATTATACACCTGGTACCAGTCCTTAATGCAATTGTACATGTCATTAAAGTACAGGTGTTCAGACAATGACAAGTCAGCTTTGTTCCGTTATTCAGCCAATGACAAGTCAGCTTTGTACCGTTATAAAACCGCAAGTATCGATTATTCTCGGATATGCAATCGACAGAGAATTAGCAAAACGTCACGAAGGCTGGAAATCCAATACTGTCGCAGAAGGTTATGTTCTGTTACTTTAATAATTAGCGTTAATTGTAAATAATATTCAAATGAATTCAATTTGTCATCTCGTTTTTCAATGTCTAATTTAATTTCAATGTTATATCAAAGTTAATATTTAGTTTACTCTGTAGGTTCTTATAGGGTCTCAAGGTCAATGTGGACATCTGTTCCTCGGAAAAAATCAATACTTTCGCGTCTGCGCACATCTCACAATTTACGAGGTATTGCTCAAGGTCAGTTAGATATAAATAAAATGAATAATTTCAAGTTAGAAATATGGTCGAGCATAAAAAGTCGTATGAAACTCGCCTATAATGGGAAGTAAGAAGCTCGTATGAAAATTATGAAACTCGCTTGCGCTCGTTTCATAAACATGTATACTCGCTTCTTAATTACTATCATTATAGGCTCGTTGCATAATGTACTATTAGAATGTATGATACTGTTTTTATCTACTATTTTGTGTGGTTATTGCTATTAACGCCACAATGTGTCTTGGTGCTGATATGATATAAGATGCACTAAAATCATCATTACCGTGACAAGCAACACACTACAACTCCTGCTATATCTGGTGCTTTATTATTCTACTGTCATTTTTTTAATCAGCGCCCCATTAACTCCAACATGTCTAAAAGCCAAGGCGCAACAAAAAAGTTTATTTGCAGGTGTTATCTGTGTTGTATATAAACAGAGGATTTTTCATAAGTAAGGAATTTTGCTTCATTTCTTTCACACAAAACATTTGGTTGCTATGGGAACAGTTTCATTGTTGACTAATTTAACGTAGTTTCTATACTGTTTACACAACTACTGGAACAATGAAATTCTAGTTATTTAGTAAAATGTTCAAAATGTTCCTCATTTACAATCTGGCAGTGGCTAAGCTGAAGCGTGAATTCTTGTTGAACATTTTCAGTCACTGCTGGTGGTATATCTCTGCAGTCTCTCGTGATCCTTTTTTTTAACTCTTCCATATTAGCAGGCCTCATAACAAAAACTCGACATTTCCAAAATTTCCATAAAAAGTAGTCAAGTGGAGAGAGATCTTGTGATCTTCCAGGTCACTCCATAAATCCTCTTTTCCGATCCATCTAATTGGGAAAAATCTTCCAGATATTCTCGAATATGGAGAGGATAATGAGGGAAGCGCCATCTTGTTCGTACCAGATTGAACCATTAGGAACGTGTGCATCTTCATGATTTCGATACAAGACAGCAAGGGATGGTATGAGAACTTAACGCGAGAATTCCAAATAGCTGTCACCTCTAAGTGTCTCGTCAGAGTACTAAGGACCTAAAATTCTTTTCTCAAAATTTCTGGGCACACATTTACTTTTTGGGTTTGCTGTGCGTGCGTTTATACCATCCAGTGTTGATTCTTGGTTGACTAATACCGACAATTTTGTCTATTTACTTCATCGTTAAGACAAAATGAAACTTTACCAGAAAATAACATTTGATACAAAGTCCAGTCGCCCTGAGTGGCGCAGTTGGTATAGCGCTGGCCTTCTGTGCCCGAGGTTCCGGGTTCGATCCTGGCCCAAGTCGTTGGCATTTAAGTGTGCATGTAAAAGAACTTATGCGCTACAAAATTCTGGCACATCAGCAACATTGATATAACCTACGCAGTTGCGAGCATCGTTAAATAAACCGTTTAATTTTTAATACAAAGTCCGGATTTCTATCGCAGAGATCAGTCATTGTCTCACAGAACTGTAACCTTCTATCGAAGTCATCTTCCATCAACTCCTGCATTGGCTGGACTTTATAAGGTTGGTATTTAGGTTAATTAGCATAAGTGTAACCGTTTTTTAAGTGGGCACCAATTTTTTGTTTGTAATGGTTGTTACAGCACCCACTTACGTAAACCCCAGCTATGACTGGAGGGCCACACCTGTCGTTGGTTAATGGGTCCATCGGACCTGGCCGGGAGGAGTTTTAGAGTCCACCGACCTTTCTCACAAGCACCACGCCGTGGCAGGCCAGCGTAAGAGATGAAATAGCATTTCCTCTATTTCTGATGTTGTGGTTATACTGCCATTACCCGGTCCTCAGAGCCTCATCTGTAAAAGCAGGTTGCACCACGGGCAGGTTGAGGATGCAATATAATCCAAATTGGCCTCTATGCAACAAAGAAGAAGAAATGACTGCAGATCATCTACAAACCTGTGAAGTTCTACCTGATGGATCCACCACTGAGAAATAATGGAGAGCAACAACGCTAATGGCTTCGTTGCCAAAGCCAGGCATTAGATAACAACAACAACATGTTGATGCAATATTCTCCAGGCAGTTAGTTTCGAGATATCGAGTGCATTTTCTAATTCTTTGAGAGAAGCCTTTGGTTTCTGTTGAATTCCAAGTAAAACATCGTGTTGCACGTCACCATCTATGGACAGTCTGCCAGGTCTTTTTATATTCCTGTCATTTCCGTGTTCATTGAATTTTTTTTTCTCTTTCGCACACGGTTGCTTGTCAAATTGTTTGCCAATCTGGATGAGTTTTATTAAAAATTATGCATACCTCTTGTTGTATACATCTTCTGTCGCCAACTCCTGTCATCATCATCATCATCAACATCATCATCCTCATCATCAGAATTTCCAACCTTTCTGTTTCTGGTAAAAAAAAAAAAAAAAAAAAAAAGGTAACGGTATCCCCGTAACATGTCATGAAGGCATTTGGGGGGCATGGAGGTAGAGCCACATGCTTTCCATGACCTCGGCACTAGAATGAGGTGGTGTGGTCGGCACCACGCTCTGGCCGCCTTTTACCCCCGGGAAAGACCCGGTACTCAGTTTTATAGGAGGCTGAGTGAACTTCGGGGCCGATCTGAAAGTTTGGCAACGAGAAAAAATCCACCTGGGATCGAACCCCGGACCTCTCAGTCCGTAGCCAGCTGCTCTACCAACTGAGCTACCCGGCCGCCCCCTGTTTCTGGTAAAAGCATTTCATTTTTCATTGATGACACAGATATGTTTCTTCACACAAAATAGTTAAAGAAAGTAACAGTGAAATTGTTCCCATAGCAACCAAACGTTTTGTATGAAATAAATGATACTAAATAAGTAACAATAAGATACCAACCATTCTGAAAAAAAAAGAAGTATGTTGCTATTTAAAAATGTTGTCGATGATGTCGCACCCTGTACAATAATGGCTGAAAAGGAACCAACACATTAATTACCATTGTAATAAATTACGTAAAATGGTGTATTATTTTGTTTTATTGAGGAATTACTTGTCAATAAGTTCATTACGCACAATATATTTAACTTTATTTCAATCGGTAATATTATGTATGGAATTATAGGATGGGGTAGCTCATTTAAATCCAATTTTAATCCACTTTATTTATTACAGAAGAAAATAATTAAAATATGTCTTCATAAACCTATTGATTTTCCATCTCAAAATTTCTTTCTAGGCTTTAATGTACTTAACGTAAGACAAATTTATTATATTGTATTAATAAAATTTATACATAAAAATCGAAATAATTTTGAATTCTATTTTCATAGTTATGAAACAAAAGGTGTGAATTCTTTAAGATGGTTTGAACCAAAATGCAACACTGTTACAGTATTTAATCATAGTAGTCATTTAGGCCCAAGAATATATAACAAATTTATATTTAAATATCCTAATCTTGTCAATTCTAATAGTTCCAGTATTAAATTAAAAAAGTTAGGTATGGATTTTATAAAAATTGAAAAATTGTAAATTTAAATTTATATACTATAATTGCACAGTAGACATGAGACAAATTGTATTGTATATTTATTAATTTCAATTCAGGAATCCGCCCCTAAGCACTAAAAGTATTAAATTTGACGTGTCGGAGTATTTCTTAATTAATTTTAGTTTTATTTGCTTTATTCCGTACTTACGGAAAACTCTGTATAGCTGTGTGTGTGTGTGTTTTTGTCTTTGACTTTGTTTCTGTGTGATCATTGATATATTTTGATCTCACGACTTTGATTATAGTGGAGACTGATAAATTTTTATATTCATTTCAGCATTTTGAATAATGTTGAGAAGAGAGTGACAGAAGAATACGCCAATACTGAATTTGAAGAAGACAATCTGACACAGAATAGTAACTACACACCAGAGTCTTCGAACTTCCACGACGTAAACCGTAATTCCTTCAAGTGTAATATATGCAACGATGTTTTCCTAACACCGCAATCTCTAAAATTCCATTCTTGTATACACGCAACAACAAAGACATTCAAATGTGACGTCTGTGGAAAGTGCTTCTCACAATTAGGAAATTTAAAACGTCATGCAAATATTCACACAGGCGAAAGAAGGTCTTTCAAATGCGAGCTGTGTGGTAAGTGTTTCTCACAGCTAGGGCACTTAAAGCGACATGCAAATATTCACATAGGCGGAATGACATTCAAATGCGAGATATGTGGGCAGAGTTTCTCACAGTTAAGATATTTAAAGGAACACGCACTCGTTCACACAGACGAAAGGCCGTTCAAATGCGAGGTGTGCGGGAAATTTTTCTCACGATTGGGATATTTGAAGAAACATGCTCTCGGGCACACAGGTGATAGGAAGTACAAGTGCGAGGTGTGTGGAAAGAATTTTTTGAATTCGGTAGTTTTACGTAATCATTCACTCATACATACTGGTGAAAGCGCTATAAGTGCGAGGTGTGTGGGAAGTGTTTCTTGAGATTGGGAGATTTTCAGAGTCATTCACGCATTCACACAGGCGAAAGGCCCTACAAGTGCGACGTTTGTGGAAAGTGTTTTTTAAGATCGCGAAGTTTTCAGAATCATGTGCGTATCCACACTGGCGAAATGCCATTCAAATGCGATGTGTGTGGAAAGTGTTTCTCACAATTAAGATATTTAAAAAGACATGAACCCATTCACAAAGGCGATAGGGAATTGAAATGCAAGGTGTGTGGAAAGTGTTTTTCTCGATTGGAAGACTTACGGATTCATGTTCTCTTTCACCCAGACGAACGACCCTACAAGTGCGAGGTGTGTGGGAAGTGTTTCTCACGAAGGCGAGACTTACAGGATCATGTACGCATTCACACTGGCGAAATGCCATTCAAATGCGACGTGTGTGCGAAGTCTTTCTCACAATTGAGATATGTTAAACGACATGCACGCATTCACAAAAGCGAAAAGCCATTCAAATGTGAGGTTTGTGCAAAGTGTTTCTCACGAGCGGAAGACTTACATACTCACGTTCTTGTTCACCCAGACGAAAGGCCGTATAAGTGCAAGGAGTGTGGAAAGTGCTTTACACGAACACGACACTTGGAGGTTCATCTACGGATTCACACCGGCGAAATGCCATTCAAATGCCACGTATGTGGAAAGTGTTTCTCACAATCCAGATATGTAGCGCGACATGCACGCATTCACAAAAGCGAAACGCCAGTCAAATGCGAGGTGTGTGGAAAGTCTTTCTCACGAGTGGGAGAGTTACAAATTCATGTTCAGATTCACGCAGACGAAATGCCGTAGAATTCGAGGTATGTGGAAAGTGATTATCACAGTTGGGAGACGTAAACATTCTTACTGAAATTACTTATCTTGGAACTGTTTTTACAAGTTTGAGTTTTCATCACATCGCACTTCACACAGGTAAGAGATGATTTACAAATGAATCCTGGGAAAGAGTTAATCCAGTCTCTATCATCATATAACATAAGGTCCAAATCCATTTTAGATTTTTTCCCATCGAGAAATGTGTCTCGAAAATTTTCTAAATGGTCTTTTTCAAATGGACGAATACTCTGGAAAGATTCTAATACAAATGCATTTCTGGAGTTTCTCGCTGGACATGCCCTGTCCAACTCAAACGTCTGACACATTTATCAAAGATGTTTGACATTTAATTATGATTGAAGAAAAATATACAGTTGGCGATGTATTGTTTTATTTGAAAATTTCTCCATTCTCCAGTCACAAACTTATCCCTCTTAGCCCCAAACGATTTTCACACCTTATTCTCAAACATGATACACGGGATGAAAACTATAAAAACACGAAACTTAAAGAAGAAATCTGGAGACAAATATCAGATTATCTGAAAATAAATAACTGTTTTATATTTTATTTTGATTTTTTGACAACAGATTGATAAACGTTTGAAAATAAGGTATTTCATATTTATTTTGTTTTAATTTAATTCCTAGGACATATCATAATTATTTGTTATCATGAATTTGCAAAAAAAAACCAATATTTGAACTTAACGTATCGTCATTCAAAGATAAACCAGTTCCAAAATTTTTATTTTTAAGATTTCAATGTACAGATATTCTGACTTTAATTTTACGTCTAGTTTTTCTTTTCATATAACAAAATTTGTCATTTTAACTCATTTACTTCATCTGAATACCTCATCTCTTTATTGCTTCCAGTAAATTTGTTACGACAATGTACTTTCCAGGTAAATATTTCAATACGTAAATGATAACCTATAATATTTCCCCAACGAGTTTGATTACTATAATGGAAAGAAAAATGCTTACATGTTTGAGTTTTCCGATCATACCCACTTACACACAGATCAGAGATGATTGAAAAATGAATTCTGGGTAAAGAGTTATCTCTGATCGGAACGTGGAATATAACATAATTTCCTTCGCTCAGCTGAAAAGCCTTTCAAATCTGGTGTATTCGTAATTATGTTTCACGTGTAAGGAAAAGCTGATACATCAGTATTGTTTACAGGTATACCAACTTTTTATATAATGTGTAAATTTGTGCTGGAAAAATTAATTTGGTACTCAAATACATTGAGGATTTTCTCACTTACGATCCTTGTGTTCGCGGATTGGGAACTGCTGCATCCGTTAGAGGACTTACGTTTTCCGTGGCAAGGTTTGTGTTTCTATTTATAGGTTAGCTGGCCATGTGCGTTCTTATAAGATTAGCAATTTGTTGACTGATATTTTATTGACCGTAAAGTAGGGTGACTTTGAACGCCGAGGTGACTTTGAACAGTAATTTACACGCCATTCTAAATTGAAAATGCTGAACTAAATTGCGATAAAATGTGAAGTTGTCAATAAACTAGTTGAGTTTTTTCGCAATAGGTACAGCATTTAAGTTAGAAAGGCGCTAAATTCTGTTGAAAGTCACCTCGGCGTTCAAAGTCACCCCATTTTACGGTATATGAAAAAGAACAATCAGCACATGGTCCACACAACGAACGCACAGAAAAGATAATAAATTTTGACATCATACACAATGTCAGGCATTAAAATGGTAAAAATACAAATTCACTTTTCGTTACACCTAAACTATTGTAACGACTTTCTTATTAGTTTATATTTCTTTCATTGTGCTCTTTGAATATTTTAAATGGTCTTGGGATAAATTTTGTTACATTTTTTTTTGGATGACAAAGAAATTGCGCTTGAAGATTTTAAATTTGCAATTCCTACACATGATTCACTCAGAATACATGAGTCAGTTATCCAAACTACCCCCTTATTTACGCTCAAACTTGCAAAATTTCGGCCAGTCTGGTGCTGCAGTGCAGATTTTTTAATGCCAATTCCCTCAAAGGATGTCTTTTCCTTTTTTTATTAACCAATTTAATAAACCCTTTTTCACCCTGAGGTATATTAGGGTTATAGTTGGCATCAAAATACATATTTTATAACCAGTAAACAATAGTAAAATTATAATATAAAATTGTGGTCTAGGTTACAATGTAGAAGAATGCACTTTAATGAAAGAATGGATCCTGTTAAAGATTAATGAGATGTTTGAGGAATAATCAATGCAAAAGATATACAAGAATGTCTAACCGTTTCAGAGAAAAACACTTTTAAAAATACAATCAATAGTAGATTGATATAAGAAAGTTTGACTTTCACTTTCAAATTAATACTTCATTCATGAACAATGAAACAGTTAGAGTAATAAAAGGATATTACAAGCAATGATTTACGGTTACAAGTTACACACGTGATTCAGGAACAGGTACAATAATTGAAATAATAACACAAGTAATGACTTACAACAAACGAAATCCTTGAAGGGTAATATATAATAGTAGGGGCAATACAAAAGATTTAAAAACAAATGTAAACAGTAAAGGAATGGTAGAAAAAATTGACTTAAAATTACACATTCTTTTTAAAGCAATAGGTAACAACAAATAGATACTAATAACAATACACTGACTGTAAACAGATTAAACACATTATTTTAAAAACAAACACGTAAAGGGTCAATAGCTATTTTCAGGCATTATATACATAGACCATGACTTTAATTCACATCTTCTTGACTGGTTTCGTATATTATTTTGTGTTTCCATCTATTTCAATTTGTTATTTTCACTGTAACAACAAAAATATGTTTCATAAAGCCTCAAGGCATTTCTCTATTTTTATTGTATCATGGTACTCTTTGTCAATGGCAACCTGTAATGGTTATAGGAAGGCACTTTAGTCCAATGAAGAAGAAAAATTGTTGAAAGAAATATTCCAGGAGGTAATTGCAAAATATAAGCAGCTCATTGAGATACAAAAATTATGAACAAAAGGAGAGTAGAGAGTCGTATCAAGACATTGAGCGAAAAGTTTTGGGCAACATAAAAATGTTTAAGGTGCTTTGGGGTTAAGGGAGAAGAAGTTACAGGACAATGGAGAAAATTACATATCGTACATTTGCACGCATTGTATTCCTCACCTCACATAATTAGGGATATTAAATCCAGACGTTTGAGATGGTCAGGGCATGTAGCACGTATGGCTGACTCCAGAATGCATATAGAGTGTTAGTTGGGAGGCCAGAGGGAAAAACACCTTTAGGTAGTTCGACGCGTAGATCGGAGAATTATATAAAAATGAATTTGAGGGAGGTGGCATATGATCATAGAGACCAGGAATCTTGTTCAGGATAGGGACCGATGGCGGGTTATGTGAGGTCAGCAATGAACCTTCGAGTTCCTTAAAATCCATTTGTAAGTAATGTCCTTGGAATCTGGGGTAATGTTTGTCTATCCCGTTGCTTACGAGATTATACATAATGTTGTATATAATTGTGTATAATGGTATATAATCTCGTAAGCAACGGTCTATCCACTGCTTTCTCGATAGCGTCACTGCCCCTTCAATAATAGGTGGCGTGCCATGGCAACACGTTTCCCGCTTCTTACATACTTTGGGACGCTGAAATACGAAATTATCTGGAAGTGTATATTATATTGTAAGTACACACATATACTTTAGTTTTGAATATATTATCATTCAGATTGATTACGGTATATGTATTACATCATATTTGTACCGATATTTTACGTTACTGTTGTAAAAAGTATTGGCTTTCAAAGCGAGATTGAAACTTAGCTGCTACGTTTATTTTATCCCGCTAGGAGATGTGCGATATGCGTCATTCGCTATTTTGAATGTGAGTTCATTTGTGGGAAATAGTCATATACTGGTAATATTTAAGTATCCTATTTAGAGTATAGTATTTGACCACGTTAATAGAATCACCTGCATTTTGTTAAAATGCTTGGTTTTAATTCTACATTTATGTTTTACTGAAATTCTATATTAAAGAATACATTTATGTGATCTTCACTTCATTTTCAGAATATATTATAATAAACATTTATTTTTTCCGATTTCAAAACGGCAAAATATTCTGTAATGTAAGCCCATATGGTGTATAATAGTTTATGAGCCCTCTTTTCGCTCTAACAACATCCTCGACTTTGCATGGCTTACTCTCAATGTTGGATCATATTATTGTGATTCCACCTCTTCAAAGAATAATTTTCAATTTTTATATTTCCATTTCGCACAATATTCTGGCCACGAGACATAATCATATACTTTGTCTTTTCGGGATTTACTTCCAAACCTATCTCTTTACTTGCTTCCAGTAAAATTTCCGCGTTTTCCCTAATCGTTTCTGGATTTTCTCCTAACATATTCACGTCATCTGTATAGACAAGCAGCTGATGTACCTCGTTCAATTCCAAACCCTCTCTGTTATCCTGGACTTTCCTAATGGCATACTCTAGAGCAAAGTTAAAAAGTAAAGGTGATAGTGCATCTCCTTGCTTTAGCCCACAGTGAATTGGAAACGCATCTGACAGAAACTGACCTATACGAACTCTGCTGTACGTTTCACTGAGACACATTTTAATTAATCGAACTAGTTTCTTGGGAATACCAAATATAATAAGAATACCATATAAAACTTCTCTCTTAACCGAGTCATATGTGTTTTTGAAATCTATAAATAACTGATGCACTGTACCCTTATACTCCCTTTTTTCCCCATTATCTGTCGAATACAAAATATCTTATCAATAGTTGATATATTACGTCTAAAACCAGGTGATGATCCCCAATAATTTTATCTACACATGGCGTTAATCTTCTCAGAAGAATATTGGACAGAATTTTGTACGATATCAAGAAAAGTGATATTCCTCGAAAGTTACTACAGTTAGTCTTATCCCTCTTCTTAAAAATATGTACGGTTATGGACACTTTCCATTGTTCTGGTACAATTTCCTTTTCCCAAATAGCAAGTACAAGCTATAACATGCGATTCCAACCACTCATTAATTCTGCTGGAATTTGATCGATATCTGGAGACTTATAATTTTTCAGATTTTCTATCGCAATTTCGACTTGAGAAAGTGTGGGTTCGGATATAAATGGCTCAGCAGTTTGTATGGACATTAATTTTGAAAATTCACGTGTGCAATATTATAGACTTTCCGAGGAATACGCACACTTCTGTAAAAGTTTGTTGTACACAACCTTGAATAAAGATTAAAAACAAAGTATTCTCTGTTATCTGCATTAACATCTTGCAGACATTTTTTTTTATATTTAAAACCTAAATTCTTCACGATAGTGTACAGAGAAGAAACTTTGTTGTGCATGATTCCTCATCTCGTAGCATCTTTTTAACGTAGTCGGTATCATAAATATACATGCCGCCAGAATAACTACGAAGAAACATCGATATCAGCTGCGACACAGGAACGAAAATTTAACTCTTCCAAACAAAAAAGCTGGCTGCCACGTGCTCGCTGTGAAACAACCGGCAACGCCGCCATAGATTCTGAATTGCTAGTTTGAGCGGTTTCTATGGCGATACCACAGTCTACTATATACAGTCACGAAGCTTGAGTTTTGAGCGTGCTAGAAACAATAGACTGTGACGGTACTATTTTGCATTGCCTGTAATGAGGTGATATTAGCGATCCTAGTGGTGAGCAACTACCTAATGTTTGCATATTTAGTACGTATTGAGCTTCGCGACTGTATATACTAGACTGTGGAGATACCTCGAAATCATTGAACTGTCAATACCTTTCTAGTTTTGTATAGACTGTAGATAAGGATATAATTTGGAGGGCAGCTAGTTTCTATCTTCCTCCCCTATCCTCAAATGAAAATTATGTGTTCTCTGATGATAGATATACTTATTACAGACGCTATCCGTTGATGTGTAATTATTAACAACTAATAATATTAAGTGAAAAATTTACAGGAGAGTTATCCAAAATTTCTTCATAGTGTACTGGTAAAGCAGTCTATAAATTGAGAGGTTCTTTAATCGGCTGCGCATGAGATAAATTAACATGATTTATATGTAACAGAAATAGATAGAGAGAGGGAATAAGTGCAGTGAATGACGTGAAAGAAGATAAAAGGAAGAAGCGATAAAAATTATATTGTAGTATCTTAGGAAACAATAATGTAAACCCCACATTTTCACATATCCTATTGTGAGTGATGTGAGGCAACGGCATATTATGGTTTATTACCTACAAATATATTAATATCAGCGTCCCTAAGACTGAAAGTACGCCTTTAATGTGATTCTTATGGCCAATTTTTCCAAGTAATGTTTAATTTGGCTTAACAAATGTTAAATTAACAGCTGGTTTATTTTTAATGTTTTGTTAAAATGATTTCCATTTTCCAACTCAATTTTGTTAAAATAACCAACACTTAACTTTAACTGTCGTTAATACTATTCTAACTACTCAACAGCAGTTAGTAATGATTTTGCATATGTAAGACAACTTCTTATTGGCTGATATTATTATTTAAATTGTGTACTGTATAAAATCGTATCCTGTTGCAGTAGCCATGATTCATACAGTACAGAGAGTTGATAAATGAAAGTTGCATTGACTACTATTGAATAATAATAATTATAATAAGTATGCTTATATATTTTATAATGCTAAATATGAATTTCTGTCTAGAAAAATCTCAGCATTATGACCACTAGGTGACAATAATTACACGAATGTGTGTGTAGTCAACTGTACACAAAACCCCGAAGAGAATTCATGTATACTCCTTGCTTATAATACGAATATATGACAGGTTAGGTTTGGTTAGTTTAGCCTTTCGTTATGCCTTGCGTATACGATTAAGATCATCTGGACTAAAAATTCGACGATTTTCACTTACTAAATTACCGGAACTACTTCAGCTAGTGTTATCCAGAATATCTCTACCAAATCCTGAAACCATTCCTTACTCGAAAGGTATACCTATAGCATAAATTATGTATCGTCGTTTATTCTTTGTAAAAATGTAGGATGTTGTTGGAATGTTGATATGATATTAAATTATGTCTGTTTCGTAGTGGTACTACAGCTGACAAGTACGAGTTATATTATTAATTTTATAAAATAGGTCTTGTGTGAAAATGTATTCAGTAAGTGGGATTCGAATTTGATCTTTGTAGCTTGTGGTCTATCCCTGCAGTCCAGTTGCCATAATGATTGTAGTTACATAACCTCTACTTACAGTTGTGATTTGATCAAGGTGGAGTCTGAGGATGATCTTTGGGCTTACTGACACATGCTAACACACAGAATGGAAGAAAATAAGGCTTCATCAGAGGTAAATGCAAAATTCTTTGTATGTATTGTCTGTGAGTGTTTGTCGAACAGTGGAGAAGAGCATACATTTCACACTTTATATTAAGTAGAATTAATTAAAAGTCTCTTGGTAACTAGAGGCTCGCGACAGGATCATCGAGGCTGTGTAAAAATTAACTGGGTATGCACTGCCAGTCTACCATAGAAATTACATAAAATATAATAGAAAATTACGAATAGTCAAAATCAGTTACATAATATAAGGAGAATTTAAAATAAAGTAGATCAGTTACATAACATGATGAGAATATATATACAATTTATAAGACAAACTGCTCGAGATAAATACACCGATTAATTTACTTGAGATATGGTATACAGTTGATATAGGCATAGGAAAAGAAAAATACATGTGGGTTGCAACACATAAAAAGTTGAATAGCAAAATCGTATTACATGCTATACAGATACAAATGCTTAATAAGCAAAATCGTACAATATGCCATACAGATAGAAATGATTAAATAATATATCAAGATAATAACAAGGAAAAAAACGAGAGAGGAGAAAAAAATAACTTGGTCATTTAGGACTATTTTGAGACTTCCGCAAGAGTATAGTTCTGTTCAATAAAAACATTTCGAAGTAGAGTGTGCTTAAAAGATTTTAGACTCTGACTGCTCCTCATTTTCTGTGAGTAATGTAATTTTATTTCAGACAAAAGAAAAAATATATATATATTTCTTTAGGACTTCTATATAAATTAGAAATCTCGAGGATATTTTTGTTACGTAAATTCTTCAATAAATATTCAACATCATATAAAATATATCATATTTTTTGCGTCATCTGCAATCAATTTTATCTTATAGTGGAAATATGGTTGACGGAATTATAACCTTCAAATGAATCATTCATTTCCATAAAGAATGCTATATTTATTATAACAGTTAAAATGGAATGCAGTGCATAAAATGAAAAATAACCAATACTCAATTATAACATATCAATCTTATTACATTGCATTATGCAAGATAGGTCTGTAGCAATATTAAAACTTGTGTTAACTACAGAACTGAAAATATTTAGACCTACAAAGTGTGCAAGTGATACGTGAATGAAAGAATATTTAGAACTGGTGAATTTGGCTGCGTGAAACTCTCTCTTATTGACTGGATTTCTTTAGCTGAAGGTCTTTCTTGTGAATATTTATTTTTCTTTTTAGCAGTGAACCTCATTCCATTATCTATGTTTTGATTGCTCGATATGTTTTCATTTCTGTTGATTTAAACTCCTCCAATATTTAGTTAATCTATTATTTTGTCTAAATATTAGACTGTCTTACTTTTGGAATTATCAAAGACTTCTGTCCTTTGACTTAATCCTATAGGGCAGTTCACATTTTGATTTGATATCAGAGTAGACATTAGAAGCTAAGTTTCTTTCTTCATATGCTACAAAGGAAGCTATAGTTTCATCTGTCAAAGAAACACAAGCATGTATGTGTTTGCATATATTGTAGTGAATCTGCATTTATTATATGGTTTACATTTGAGATTAGATAAGTCTTAAAATGCTGTCGTATGATTTACTAGAGACAATTTTCGAGTCAGTTACAAAGTTTTCAGAGAACAAACTATGTTCAAAGAATATAAAAGATCAGAGAGAGCAATAAAAAGGCCAAGAAATAGAAGGAGCATTGATTTCAGAATTAGGAGAATGGAAATGGCTTGTTTCCAGTTCCACTACCAGAAACTTGAATTACTTAGTAGAAAAGTTTCGTCACGAGACAAATTATTCCCAGGAAAATTGTCACTTGAAATGTGAACCGTGTAATATATCCAGTCATTCCCACAGATACAGTTGTCTGAATAATATTAGCTACTAAAGTTATTCTCGATGTCTTTTTGTTCTGTAGGAAGGGAATTCCTCGCATCTGGAAGTGACTGGCATGAACACAGAATGCGTGGACCAGAGTTGCGATACCATATCAGGCTTAAAGGTTGAAGACGCCACTCCAGTGCCTATTACCTTTCCTGTGGTGAAAACTGAAGTTTATGTAAGTGATAAATTGCCAGTATACACATATGCCTTTAGCTCAGTTTTAAGAATGTCTGATCTACTAACTGTCTCGATTTGTATTATCTGTTTTCCCATTTTCCATTACGTTCACAAATTGGACGGTTTTCATTTTAGATCTGAAGTAAAACAGAGAACTATCACGAATACAGGGAAAATATTGTGCCTTGGAACAGATTTCATCTTAAATTTACGAAATTTTGTTTCTACTGATGTAGCAGTTACTGAATCAAGGGTTCAAACAGATGTAAAGACTTATACAATACAAATAAAACATGAGCAGGTCCTCTTTCTTAAGAAGACAGTTTATAGGAAACAAATTAATATTAATAATAATACACTAAGTTAATGGTTGTGGAAATTGGAACACCAAGAAGGATACATGTGACTGAAATGATATTGATACCACAGATTAGGTACATGACAATACACAAATGATTAGAATTACAGAACTGTACCTGATCTGTGACCGTGAGATTTCAGTATGGTGTGACGCATCCATGTGCTGCAATCAGAGCCTCTAATTTATCGTGGCATGGAATCAAAAGGGCCTGGATATGTTTCTGGGAATCTCCCGCCACGCAGTTTGTATGCGAGTCCACACAGCCTCAAGAGTGGGTGCTGGAGGACCATGACTAACAAATTGCCAACCAACCGTGTCCCAGACATATTCGATGGGGGACTTGTCTGGCGAACGTGCAGGCCAGGAAAGCAGTGATACCCCTCGTTTTTCGAAGAAGGCTTGCACAATCCTCGCCACATGTGGCCGGGCATTGTTCTGCTGAAATATGGCGTGTGGAGTTGCCTGAAGGAGGGGTATCCAGTGTGGCTCTAAAACATCCCTAATGTAGGATTTCTGTTCAGATTGAACCCTGAAAGGAGGCGAGTTCAAATCAAATGGCATTCCTTTGAACCATCACACTAGGCTTTTTCGCTTTGCCGCTCCAATGCACTCTTCTCATTCGTTCATGATGACGCTCAGAATATCTATGCAGAAATATCATTGTACGTATCGGTGAACATTAAAATAATATATATGATATGTCTGTAACTCACCAGTGATTCATTGCCCATTGCGTCTGAATTCTGGTCTGGGAATTACAACTAGCCACTCATAACGAGTGACACCTAAGACACACTGTAGCTGTGGACTCACGGCCATGTGGTCCTAGATTCATCATTCTATGACATTAGTGCAGCAGGGCGTCCACTGCAGGGAACCCAAGAGTTGAAACTTAAACGTCTATGAGAAACAGAGACCATCAATTCTGTCCCGTTCAAACTCACTCACGTGCTGATATTGCGCCCTTCCACGTCGACGAGGCATACCTGCACCAGCTTTCCCGTTTCCCCTCCTTTTGGAAGATCTGTAATAACTGAGGAAGGCATATCACTGACCTTGCTGATGACATAAGAGTCACTGTTGGCCCTATGTGGGTGCCATCTTTGTGGAAACGTAATTAATTATTAATGGTACACTGTTCTACACTTGGCCCATGTTTGAAGTTGTTCGGGCCTTTCTTTCAGTATGTTCCACTTTTCACAAATGGCAATATAATAACAATAATAGTAATAATAATAATAATAGTACAGCTTGATTGAGGGATTTTGGCCCCTGCAAAAATTAAGTAGATAGACTAAAGAGCGAGTCACTCATCACTACTGGCTGGCTGGGTCACACAGGTCAGGCCGCAGTCATAATACCTAACACTTCCTTCTTAGCATGTCGCGGTACACTCCGTCTTGAAACACAATAGTCTCCCACACGTCCCGCTACTAAGCATTAAGTCTGTTGACTAAACACAGTCATGTTGGCTTATATTTTCTTGACATGAGTGTCCCTCAGCTACGGCATAGATATTATTACCTTCTTCCTCTTTCTCTTCCCCTCCTATGCAGATTTGTGATTAAATTTCTTTCTTATGACGCAACAGACAGCTCGCTCATTAGCAAAACAACCAAGGACAGGGGCCATTATCGCTGAATCGAGCTGTAATAACAGTAATAATGATAATGACTAATAATAATAATAATAATAGTAATAATGTGACAACTTATTTGACAGTTCATGTTCCATATTCAGATTTTCTGTAATCTTCTGGACTTACAGTTATAAAATAGAGATTAGGTTATGTTAGGATAGTGTGATGGCAAAATCTTTACTTTATGTTGTGTTAGATAGTCTGCAATTTGAGCTAATAGAACTTTCAACATCAAAATGTATTGGTGTTTGAATATATAACCTTCTTACTGTTAATTAATTTCAAATATTCTTTCAAATTCGTGTTATTACTTATTTGCAGGCCATTTTTACATGACAAGACATATTTTGGAAGGTGAAACTTGATTGCCATTTCTTTCAATACATTGAAAATAGCCTGCATTTAAGAAAGATTGTATGAAGGATTTAAACAGTGCAGATCAGGGGAACCAATTGTATATTTTTTAATGTCATTACAACCTTACCGAAAACTTAGGTTGGTCTGACTAGGTTTGAATAGTGAGGTGTGTGACATAGGAAACCAATGACTGATGTGGTCAGTAAGTAAAAGCTCCCTTCATTGTTTACTCAATTTTCCAGGAAGATTTGTTGGATGTGGACAGAGTTGAGCAGGCACAGATAGCGGGATCAACTTCGGAAGGGGATGAATTGTTGGCTGAGAAGTAAGTGTACAGCATTAATTTGATTCTTATATTCTTTCAGAACTTATTTAATGAAGATGTGGGAAGTAAATTTTTTTAATGTATGATACTAGTATTATCTACTATTTTGAATGGTTATTCTTAGTAACGCGACAGTCTACTATATACAGTCACAAAGCTTGGGGTGATTTTTGCATTTGTCGCGATAGTTGCTAGCCGCTTGGAGCGCTGTGAGTACTAGGAACAATAGCCTGTGCCACAGCCATCGTGATCTAATACAGGCCTACTGGCAGATCATGTAACTCGCTAACCCGATCACGAGGTCATGCGTTTCAACCATATAAATTAGTTGGAATGCATAAACAGTAACATATGTTTCTCCAAAATGTAGTGTAATTCCATTAATAAAATTTAAAACAAAGATTATGAGACACTTCAGACATAATTCACTTGCAAGTTAAGATGTAATATTATTTATGGTGTGTAAATTACGTTGTTCATATGTATAATACCTGCCTTTATTTCGATTAAATATTGTGATATTCTTGTACATTCAGTTATGCACGATTTAATAATTTTCAATTGCACCGCACGGATATTTAGATATGTTGAAATTATAGGTTATGTTTACTGTACCAGTTGCCCCTTTCTTCTAAATGGAGTGATCTCCAATGCCCTGCCATTCATATGTAAATTATAGGTTATGTTTACTATATTTAACTTATATTCCTAATTTGAAAGGCATATTGGTTCCGTTAAGTTCAATGTTAATTAAAAAATGAGTTCTATTCAGTGAATACTTAACATAAACACAATAAAACATGTCATAATAACATTTACACAGATTTAAAAACAAACGTTTTCGCCAATTTTGATTGGCATCTGAAGGTTTAGGTCAATGAACATGAAAAGTGAACACTTGGTATATGACGTTAAAAACCAAAGTACAACTGTAATATCACTTAAAAACACAGAATAGAATATAGCAAAAAGTCTGACGATGTGTGAAGAATCACTGTGTGAAAGGGCGTGTGTGGTCAGGAAACAGCAAAACTCTTCTGTCATTGCAGATCAGTTTTCAAGATAGATTTGTTGATGTTACGAACAGGTCGGTCGTGTGGCCAGTTATGGATCAGCAGGAAAGATGTAAATTGTAAGGATAGAATGAAAGAATATTTAGAAGCATTTAAGATTATTTAAATCTTTCTAAAACAATACTTAAAAAAATGGAAGAAATTTTGAAATCCATGATACTAGTATTATCTACTGATCTTTACATTGTTTAGCGTATGACGAAAACTGTATACGTTGCACTAGTGGATGAGTGACGAAGCTTGGGGTGATTTTTAAATAGTCGGGTTATTTGAATTTGGGTATTGTTCGTTAAGGAGCGGGCTATCATTACTATTAGAAAAGGTGGCAATATATGGTTCCTCAGCAGCATTCATATAATTATGATTGTTAATAGTCTTTAAGACCTGAAGGGCTTCTTCTATGCCAGTAAGTTCGTGATTAAGGGAAATGAGATTAGTTGGCAAACTTTGATTTATTCCTATTGAATTTGAAGTCAGATATGTTTTGTAAAATGTGCGAAAGTTCCGTTTTGTTTTGCCAACGTATTTACTGGGACAGTTTTACATTGAAATAGATAGATACCGCTATTGGCAAATTTATTGTAATTTTGAATGTTATTGGGAATCGTATTATTAAGTTTGTTGTTGGTACGGAATGCTACGTTAATTTATTCTTTACTAAACAGGTTACTTAATTTGTATGATACATTACCGAAAAATGTCATGGGTTTCCAGTGGGTGGTTTTAGTCTTTTTGACAGAACTTACTAACGTGCTATTAGTTTTGGCTTCTGCTTTAAATTTATTTAAGTGTTTTGTTATCAAATTCGTAATTAAATTGGCGAAAACGTTTGTTTTTAAATCTGTGTAAATGTTATTATGACATGTTTTATTGTGTTTATTATGTTAAGAATTGACTGAATAGAACTCTTTTTTTCAATTTATATTCCTAAATTCGCAATCATATATTATAATTAGCATAATGTCATGTATGATACCCCAGACATTCAATTTGTCTGTATTTTAATACTAAAAGTGAGTACTGAATTACTGTATTTATCTACTACTTAAGAGACGAAGTAACACAATTGTACGTACATTAATTTCATAGGAGTGGTATGGTAAATGTTTTCTCTAAAATTAAGAAAAGTAGATGTGCTAAATTTAAATCACAATATAAATTCTTTTTTATTAAACCTGAAAATAGCTTCCATTCTAAACTTGAAATGTTGACGCGAACAGGTTATGTTGACATGTAAAATTTTCTTCACATTAAAATACCGTAACATAGTTTTGTAATTATTTCTGCAACATATTATGCAACAAAAAGCAAACGGAACTTATGGACACATTACACTAAATAAAGCTTAGCAATGATACGCAATAAAGTTATAATATTTCACTGAGCTCCATACACTGAAATAGAAAATCCGAACATACATTACGGCCTGATCGAAAAGGTATTGACTGTGCCGTATTTCGCATTTTTGTGAAAAGGTATGTAAACTGTGAAATGATCGTTGTCGTTTGTAATAACTGTAAATGGCTAAAATACAATAATTAGAATAATAATATAGGACAAGGAGACGTTTGTAGTACTATTAATTGTAAGAAACATAGGTTAGAGTTATGCTTCTTCCAAAAGATCCAGGAAGGTGAGTTTATAGAATATAATATATATTTTGAAGTAACACTGACTACAAACTACACATTACAATTCCTGCTATATCTGCTGCTTTATCATATGATCTCTTTTAGGGTGCGATCTCGCAACTACTTTGATTGGCAACATTTCTACTGTTTTCGATCTCTGTGCATTGTGCTACTATTGTCAGACCATCGGATCTGTGCCCCTTCAGCGCTGTCGTCGTTCTTGGAAAAGTTAACGCCTGTACTCACTCCATTCCAAACCCGCTTTCCTCCCACCACGTTAAACAGCAGGCCACGAACCTTGCCAAATAGGGATGTTGCCAAAATTACGTCAAACGGTGTCATAAATAACTTGTCCTCCATGCTAAATATTATTTCTTTCAATCAAAATACATCTTGTATTTCTACATTTTTAAACCTAAATCCCATGTCTCGAATCACTTTCCGTAGTTTTTCTCTCCAACCTTGCAAATTACTGCCTCTCTCGCAAGCTTCAGTAATTTATTCAATGTTGAAACTTCTTTCTGAACGGTATGAAATTCTTCTATATATTTTCTTAAAATACATCAGCTCATATCATCTACAATAAATCGAATTTTCCTTCGTCTTACCACCATTTAATAGGATAAAAATTCGTTCCGGCACCGGGAAATCGAACCCGGGACCTCTCACCTCTACGCTCTGAGTGCTCTTTCCAACTGAGTTATGCCGGGACACGATCCACGGTGCCGGCCGAACTCCTCTCGTAATGTCTTACGGCCTTACTACCTGCACTTTAGACAATGTAAGTCATACATACAGGAGCGCATATTTAAATGACTTTCTGGCCATATTCAACATCAGTTTGTGACAACTGCTAACACTTAATACATCACATATTCATTATATATGAGGTCTCGCCCCCCTCATTGAATATTACACGACTGCTGTGAGGTAGCCAATGTGTATTATCACCATTTAATACGACAAAAATTCGTTCCTGCATCGGTAATCGAACCCGGGACCTCTCATCATTATGAGATTTCAAGGTGATGTTATTGTTGGACCTGTTCAAAAATTACTTACATGTATATCGTTTCCCAATCTCTTGTGGTGACATAAATTTCATATTCATTTCAGGAGTGTGGATAATGTAGAGAAGAGCGTGTCTAGAGAACACGCCAGCATCGATCTTGAAGAAGACGATTCCGTACAGAGTGGCAGCAGCAGCGGCGTGAACCGTAAATCTATTAAGTGTGACATATGCGACGAAGTTTTTGCAACAGCGCAATCTCTGAAACTTCATTTGAACACACACGCGATAAAAAAGCCATTCAAGTGCGATAGCTGTGGAAAGTGTTTCTCAAATTTAAAATTATTAAAGCAACATATACGCATTCACTCAGGCGAAAAGCCATTCAAATGCGACATTTGTGGAAAGTGTTTTTTACGATTTGCAGAATTAGAGCGACATATACGCGTTCACACGGGCGAAAAACCATTTACGTGCAAGGTATGCGGAAAGTGTTTTTCTGGATTGGGGCATTTAACGCGGCATGTACGCACACACAAACGGGAAAGGCCGTTCAAATGCGACGAGTGTGGAAAATCTTTTAGAGAATCGTCACAATTGAGTAGTCATGCACGCATGCACGTAGGTGAAAAGTCGTTCATGTGTGAGGTTTGTGGGAAGAGGTTCTCAGAACCGGGCAACCTAACTACACATGCACGAGTTCACAGCGGAGAAAAGCGATGCGTATGTGAGGTGTGCGGGAAGAGCTTCACAGGAACTACGCACTTGAAGAGACACGCACGCATTCACACTGGGGAAAAACCATTCAAATGTGAGGTGTGTGGAAAGTGTTTCTCAGCACCTGAAAGTTTAAAAACACACGCATTCATACACAGTGCTGAAAAAACATTCAAATGTGACTTGTGTGGAAAGTGTTTCTTAACGTCACGAATTCGTAAGACGCATTTACGCACACACACTGGGCAGAGACCATTTAAGTGCGAATTGTGCGGAAAGTGTTTCACGGCTTCGGCAATTTTGAAAACACATAAGCGCCTACACAGCGGCGAAAAGCCATTCAAATGCGACGTGTGTGGCAAAGGTTTTAGTAAATCGAGTGTTTTAACAAAACACGCACGCATTCACACTGCCGAAGAGAAATTAAAATGCGACCTCTGTGGGAAGAATTTTACTTCATCGTTCTTTTTAAACAGACATTCAAGTAAACAAGTTTGCAGAAGACAATTCAAATGCAATGAGTGTGGAATGTGTTTCTCAACATTGCGCCTTTTAAACAGACATGTATTCATTCATACTGGGGAAATGCCATTCAAATGCGATGTGTGTGGGAAATTTTTCTCGGCATCGGCAGATTTAAAAATGCATGGACGAGTACATACTGGCGAAAAGCCTGTGAAATGCCAGCATTGTGGGAAGTGTTTCTCAAGAGCGGGGCATTTAATAAGGCATGTACGCATCCATACCGGGCTGAGGCCATACAAATGCGATGTGTGTGCGAAGAGTTTCAAAGAATCGGGCGATTTAAAAGTACATGCACGAATACATACCGGCGAAAAACCATTCAAATGCGATTTTTGCGGAAAGTGTTTCTCATCTTCATTACATTTAAACAGGCATACACCCTTACACACTGGGAAAAAGCCATTCAAATGCGAGATATGTGGAAAGTTTTTCTTAACTTCGAATTATTTAAACAAACATGGACGCATACACACTGACGACAGACCATTCAAATGCGATGTGTGTGGAAAGTGTTACCCAATATTAGCAGATCTAAAGACACATCTGCGCGTTCACACAGACGAAGGACGATTCAAATGCGATGTGTGTGGGAAGTGTCTCTCAACGCCGTCGAGTTTTCAGAGACACACTCGCATCCACACGGGCGAAGGACGAGTTAAATGTTTGCATTGTGGAAAGAGTTTCACACAGTTGGGAACCTTAAGGAAACACGTGATCATACACATTCGCTGAAGGTATTCAGATGTGATGTCTGTATAATCAATTTTCCAGAATAGAGACATCTTTTCGTCTATACCCGCCGTATATCTGCCAAAGACCATTTGAATGCGATGTGTGGAGGGGAAGTTTCCCGTGATAGGAATGTCTAAAAAAATATATTTCCTCGCACAACCAAGATGCCTTTCAGTTGTGATATCTGTGGAATATGGGTATCTTATGCGAAGTTTTACCGTCAGATGGCAGGAGCGTTCCACGCGGTGCAACATGTTGTAGGGCTATGTTTTGTCATATGCTACATTTTTTCCGCTTGTTGGTTTTCTGTGCGTGCCAGAATTGTATTTACTGTTATTTTGCATAACCTGATATAATTTAATATAATTCAATATTGTCTTACCTCATAATTTAATTTAATTTACAATAAATAATAACGTAAACCTGTATAATATTGAGCGATTCACCGAGGTGGACAGGGAAATCTGCAGAATGCAGAATATAAATACGATTAAATTGAATGTTCATGAACCTAAACGAGAACTTTGAGAACAATATGCACGAATAAAAAAATAGGAAATATGTCAAAAGTGAATATTGCCCTCTTTAATAATTAGTATTTAAGAACCGTACGCTGAAAACAGGATATGCAGCCACCAATGTGTTTTTATTTATAGGGAAGAGACTATCGAAATTGAATTCCTTGTATTTTTTTCTGTACTTGCAGAAAGATCAAATTCGGTTTTTAATAGGATGAGGCTTTTTCCCGGGTTTTCCCTCAACCCAATATGAGCAAATGCTGGGTAACTTTCGATGCTGGACCCCGGACTCATTTCACCGGTATTATCACCATCTCATTCAGACGCTAAATAACCTAAGATGTTCATAAAGCGTCGTAAAATAACCTGCTGAAAATATATGTCTTAACTAGGTATGGTCGACCTGGTTGGCGAGTTGGTCTAGCGCTGGCTTTCTATGCCCAAGGTTGCGGGTTCGATCCCGGGCCAGGTCGATGGCATTTAAGTGTGCTTAAATGCGACAGGCTCATGTCAGTAGATTTAGTGGCATGTAAAAGAACTCCTGCGGGACAAAATTCCGGCACATCCGGCGACGCTGATATAACCTCTGCAGTTGCAAGCGTCGTTAAATAAAACATAACATTAAACTAGGTATGTTACAGCTAACTTCATTAATGTGAGTGATATTGCTTAGAAAGTCAATCTCTAGTTCCAAATTGCAGAGGTGCTTAACAGCAAAACTCACGTTATGTGCACTCTATATCTCAGAATCAATTAATGATTAATGAGCCATCTTCTCCAATTTAAATTAAACTTGGTCTAAATTAAAGTCGTTCAACTTCAGCATTTAGTTTAAAAGTGCTTTCATTTTCTTCAGAAATTTCTAGGACTCGTTTACAAGAAAGGACACACCACCCATTTAAACGAATGTTGTCTATTTGCTGGAGGCTCCACTTGTATTGGCTCCACTGAAGGAACAGCTCAACTATATGATCGATCGAACCTGGCCAATCAGAGTCAAGTAAATCGATGGCGCGTCATTTAGTGTCAACATGCTATTAACTGTGAATTTCGAACTGGCAGATCAAGTCAAGTAAAAAGTACCAACCACGCTCGAGTCATTGAACTCGAGCACTGGTAATTCCAGGTGTCCCTGTTTACTTCAGTTGAGGAGAATGGTCCAGGGCTGGGGTAAGCACACTTGGCAAATGCAGTCCATTGCTTGACCTTGAGTCGCGTGTTCAAAATGCACACATAATAGGTTTTATAAACGTTTAATGCTATAATAAAAAAAATGTAGAAATGCAACTATTTAATATTTTTACAAAACTACTTGTACGCATGTGAAGTGTTGTGTGGCACCATTGAATCCACTGTTTCCTTGAACTTCTTGGAAATTATTCCCGATTCCTCTGATAGGTTAGTTTGTATAATACATGCTTTGCAACATCGCATTATCATAAGAAATATCTGGATCCATTTTAATACATATAAAAATTAATTTCGTGTAACATTTTTCCTTACTCTGCCGCTGGAATTCAGGGGTAATCTTAGTTTTCAGGTGTTTAAAATTAGGTTGTTTAGAAATATTTTAAATGCACAGAATTAGTTTTTTAAGGTATAATTTTTATTATTATTATTATTATTATTATTATTATTATTATTTTACACAGTCATTACTTTATTTTTCCATTAACACTAATATCTAGGTAATTGTCATTGTCTCAATGTAACACGTGCTCTTCTGATCATACTAATTATTGTACTATTCCTTTAGTTGTGACATTATATTCATATGTAGTAATTCTTTTTTTTTTTTTTTAAGTTAATACTTGTATACTAGAATGTATTTTCCCGTTTGTGAGTATATATTTAGTCTCTCTTTTTGTTATTGTTATTTTAAAGTTAATACTGATTGTGGATATGTATTCAGTCTCTCTTTTTTACTTAATTATGTTTATTATTATTTTTAAGTTAATATTTGTATACCGGTATGCATAGGCGGCCGGGTAGCTCATTTGGTAGAGCAGCTGGCTACGGACTGGAAGATCCGGGGTTCGATCCCAGGTGGTGACAGGATTTTTTCTCGTTGCCAAACTTTCAGAACTGCCCCAAGGTTCACTCAGCCTTCTATAAAATTGAGTACCGGGTCTTTCCCGGGGGTAAAAGGCGGTCAGAGCGTGGTGCCGACCACACCACCTCATTCTTGTGCTGAGGTCATGGAAAGCATGGGGCTCTACCTCCATGCCCCCTAAGTGCCTTCATGGCATGTTACGGGGATACATTTACCTTTTACCTTTTACTATTATTATTTTACACAGTCATTATTTTCCCATTAACACTAATATCTAGGTAATTGTCATTGTCTCAATATAATCTGTGTTGTGCTGATCATACTAATTGTACTATTCCTTTAGTTGTGAGATTATATTCATATATATTAATTCTTTTTTTTTAAGTTAATACTTGTATACTAGAATGTATTTTCCCGCTTGTGATTATGTATTCAGTCTCATTTTTTATTATATGTATTTTAATATTATTGTTATTTTAAAGTTAATACTGATTGTGTATATGTATTCAGGCTCTCTTTTTTACTTAATTATGTTTATTATTATTTTTGAGTTAATATTTGTATACCAGTATGTATTTTTCTATATGTGATTTGATGCTGGTTGAGTGGAAAGAAGGCGTGATGTCCTTAACTCTGCCAGGGAAAATAAAACTATTATTATTATTATTATTATTATTATTATTATTATTATTATTATTATTATTCTGTAAAAGTCATCTTTCCCATTGAGTTTAAAGAAAACAACTTCCAGCTTTTAAGGTGATCAGTAACGCACCAAATTAAGGCCCACCTGATGTACTCAGGATCTTGGTAATTATAAAATATATATTCTTCCCAGCTATTACGCGTTTCTTGTTCCTTAGAAAGTATCATTGCATATTTCATAGAACTTACTACTTTCTGTGATAGAAATCAAATATTAATACAATAAAATTATTATGTAAGCACACATGCATTTCATCTTCTAACGTAACTAATTCTAATTAAGTGGAATTTTTACACATTGTCATCACATTATAATATATTAAAATATTTGCGTACCAACATTTTATATATAATGTTAAACTCGCATGAGGTATGTCAGGTATATCAAGATAATTTTGTACAGCATATATTACTATCTCCAACTAGAATAGCTGGATCAAGTTCCTTCTCCTGTTATAATGTTGTGATAAATTAATGTCCTTAGATTTTTCCAACTATTTTGTTTGTGCTAGACACACAATCACTGCTTTATTCACAAACATTATTGATAAAACTGCCAGAAGGATAATATCTTCAAGTGATAAGAAATAGCATTATTTTCCTAGTTAAAGGTGTCAATGACGAGTACATCCTTTGGCTAATTTAAAACAATTGTTTACGAATTCTGAACCTATTAAAGGACTTCTTTTATTATTTTTTTTGAAACGAACTCTAGAACGAATAATTCTAGGCCTTCATAATCTCACTGGCACATCATACTTATCTTCTATTTCATAAAAAAATGTCACTAAGTTCGATTTTCTAATGCCAGTACTATTTTCTAATTTTATTTTATACTTGATTATAATATTGGCAGTCGAAACTAACCTTCTACTAGGAAAATCACATACATATAATTCAGTTTAACACTAATATCAGTGTTAAGTTTAAACCGCGTTTAAACTTTATACAAAGTTTGAACTTACGTGGGGAAAATGATTTTCCTTTTTAAATTCAGGCTTAAACCAGTATAAACAATTAACTATTGTGAATGCTCTCATTCAAAAACACATATTTTAACATGATTTCCGTTCTCGTTTCCGTTCCCAGTTTATCGTGAACCAGCCTTAACACAAGTTTAAACTCGTCTGGAGAAAATAACCCAAAATCTTTCAAGTTAAGTATCAATAAATGTTATTGTTAAACTCTTTTCCAAAACACTTAATATACCGTACCAAACATTATTACAATATTAGATTTGTTGTTTAAATTTATAATTCAGATTAATTATCTGACATTGAACATTTACTTTACATCGAAATGGGGAAATTTACAAAGTCTCTACACTTAAATCTACAAGAGATTTCAGATCTATCCATGTGAATAATTCTTGTGTGGCAATTAACTATGTAGAATATCAGGATAAATTACTGATAACATATTAAAAAATTATTCATATAAATCACGGGTAAATACCGGTAATACTATGAACATTGGACTTTCGAAAACAAATTATCCAAATTTGCTCATTCAATTAATATGTAGGATAACCATATAAATCACGTATCTTTATTTTTGCACAAATTATCCAAAAATCGCTAAGTCATACTCCTGCTGTAACTCCTTCTTCGGTCCATCTATAGCGGCGATAACTGAACGATTAAATGTTTATTTTCAAGTGAATTGTCTTTAGCCAAGTATGAGTCAAATTCTTATGAAACAAGATTTGTCTCCGAGAAAAGAGTTTCCTGCCTCTGTCACTGATTTGTTTTGAATAGAGGACGAATCTAATTAGTGTCACTTCTGTAAATCTTGCATCTTATTGTTCGGACTTGCGAGCTGACTCCTGTCCAAAAGATTCGATTCGTTCTTAACAAAAAGCAATCTAGTAGGTAATATAAAATCATATGGCTTTATAAACATGTCATTTCTGAGGTAGCTGACGGTGGTAAAACTAATATTCGTATAATTAAAAAATAGTCCCAGAATTTACTTACGGAGAATGGAAATAATATAAAGTTTATCTCTGCAGTCATGAACCACAATTTTCACGAAGGCCTGCATAGCATTGGCACGAATAATCTGCCAAATATTAAAAAAGCTTCGCAGGGTCTTAGTAAATTGTCTATCGGTTTCAGTTAACGCAGAATTTGACAAATAGGACAATAACCGGATGTTTTATGTATTTTGTATTCTGTTGTGTTTTATAGTAGAAACTAGAGAGTGAAATTAATTTGCTGCATTTTGATTAACCGAAATTACTAGTAAATTGCAAATGGCCCATTGTTGAAGGCCGTTTAGTGGTTAGTTTTGCTGAACTTTAACGAAATGAGCCATTTTAAACTCTTTTCCAATAGTGTTTTATCATAAAGTCAGTAACTCGTGCAACTGCATTAGAAAATTTAATTAGCAATACCAGCGACGTGTATTGTTGAACTCCGTTTATGTATAGTTTTTGAAATCTTCCGAAATGAGGCTTTTTTCTTATTCCGAATTAACTAGGTAGCACGGCAGACTGAGTTGACCTAAAAGTAGCGTGCGGTTGAACTTTCACGGCCCTTATGATGTTTTCCCTGTACTGGTGTTGGCCTGATAGAAGTTTCGTTTGTTGGAAGTGTTAGAGTAGGCTATATCACTGAACAGGTATGTTGCAATTTTTTACATTTAAGATGTATTATAACATAGGCTTTAGTTTTGAAGACTTATTACAGTATATATATATATTACATCACTATTTGTACCGATATTTTAGTGTTATTAGTATCTCATAAAAAGTATAGCTTCAACTATATATCAAAGCGAGATATAAATATTTACTACGTTTATATAATACCATAGTGGGTATTGTATCGGACACTGACTCATTCACTATTTTGGATCTCAGTTCATTTGTGAGGTTAGGTCTTCAAAATAGTCATCAACTGGTAATATTTAAGTGTCCTACTTAGGCCGTGTCTCAAAGCTCAAGTCTATACTACATGCTAATAACTAGGAACTAGCTGACTTGTAAACTACACACTAGAGGGCTTTTAACATGCATGCTGGAATCATGGCCTTCTTCATAGACTATTTTTCTCAAACCCATGAAATTACGGTATAGCACTAAATTACGAAGGCAGTGTCCTAATGCAGTTTAATTACAAGTTATCACCTGTTATTTTTTTGGAAATTCGAATTGTTTGTTTATAAACAGTTTTCCAGTAAACAGTTCATGAAACTTAATTCTCAGGTTTATGAACTGAATGGTAATTTCCTGAGACGCTATTAAAGAAACGTAGAAAGATGTAGAATTGTAAAAGATGTTCAAAAGATATCTATGAAAATTACGTGTGGCTGTCAGCAATCGAAATATATGTGGAAAAGGTAAGGCCTGAAATATTACAATATTAAAAAAATGGGACGTTCGTTCTGTGCCGGTGAGAATCATGTGGTAGCTAGCCAGTGAGCCTACACTCTCGCGCATGCGCAGAATATGGCAAGTGGCCAGTCTCTCAGAATGCCTTGGCTGTGTAACGTCGTCCTGCCACGTGCTTGATAATTGCTGTTTGTTAGTTTAGTTAGTTCATATTCATATTGTTTATTTATTATCGTGGCAAATTGCAGTTGTGTGTGTTTGTGTAGACTAAAATGCCTCCTATTCAGTCTAAACTTGGCGCAAAAACACTGCATAGCCAAACTCGGGAAGTTGTGAACAATATACATTCTTTCATGAAGAGTGAAGCAGCTTCTGGAGACTTTTTAATACCGCTGAAAAAGGTGCAAGAACGAGTGAGTGCAGCAACTAAAGTGCCCGAAAGAAAAATAAGAAAGATAATTAAAGAAGGGAAACAGTGTGAGGAAGAAGGGACCTCTTTTGGAACGCCCGGTAAAGTTCATCGTGTACCGAAACGCATCACAGATGTTGATGATTTTGATAAAAGAGTTATACGACAGACAATTTATAATTTTTATATAAATGACAAAACAGTGCCCACTGTCTGTAAACTGCTACCTAAACTAAAACTTTAACGGCGGTAGTACAAGTTTCAAGATCATTTTACGTGATATGGGGTTTAAATGGAAGAAGACAAGAAATAATAAAGCGGTATTACAGAAAGGCATGATATTCGAGAACAGCGTGTATCATATTTACGCGCAATAAAGAAATACAGAGAAGAAGGTAGGCCTCTAATATACGAGGATGAAACGTATATTCATAGCACGCATACAAGACCAAAAATTGGAGTGATGACAAAACCTCAGGTTTACTGGCGCCTATTTCGAAAGGACCTAGGCTTATTATTGTTCATGCAGGGGGTCGAGCGGGTTTCGTACCTGGCGCATTTCTGATGTTTAAATCGAACAGGAAAACTGGAGACTACCATCATGAAATGAATGCCAACAATTACCAGAAGTGGATAACGGAAAAGTTGATTCCGAATTTGCCCCTAGATCTGTTTTTATAATAGATAACGCACCTTACCATAACGTGCAGTTGCATAAAGCTCCCTCAAGTAATTCAAAGAAAAGTGATATGCAGGACTGGCTTAGAAGAAACAATGTGCAGTTTCAGGAAAATATGCTGAAAGTGGAGCTTTACGGGCTCATTAAAACACATAAGCCACTTCATAAAACTTACGTGATTGACAATCTCTTAGCTATGAATGGACACTGTGTACTCAGATTGCCGCCGTATTCACCTGAGCTAAATCCATTGGAATTGATTTGGGCAGATATCAAGCAGTGGGTAGCCGGTCAAAACACAACTTTTAAATTAGAGCAAGTGATGAAATTGTGCCAACAACGGGTTGATGACATCAGTGTAGAAAAATGGGAAAAAGTATGTGAACATGTTGAAAAAATCGAAGATGAATATATTGAACAGGAAGGAATTATGGAAAATGTAATTGAAAGCTTCATAATTACGGGCGGAGACAGCAGTAGTGAAAACGACGACGATGAAGATGATGATCATAACGAAAATCACGACGACAATGGTGGTGATATATCTGGTATCGAAAGTTTGTCTGATGATTAGATATATTGATTGCGTCTGTTTCTCTTCATTGCTATATAATTGAACCATGGATATCATTTTATGTTTATAATCAGTTTGTATTTATTATGATAACACGTGTGATGTGATAAGTGACACTGGACAACTGTGAGTGGAATGCGCCGTTCATCGCACATCCTGGAACCAACTGCGCATGATGATGTCACTACACGCTGCAGATCCCAGCCGAGGCGGTAAGTCACGTGTTTCTATAAACTCACTCTGTTGCTCAAGTAACCAAGCACACCGGCACAGAACGACCGTCCCAACTGTACCAACAATGTCAATGTTCCAAGTTAACGTGTTATTGAACTCACATTTTATTTCCAAAGCATCGTCAGATTTCATAACCCCCAATTGTTAATGAGGTATCCATGTTTCTTTAGTATACAAGTCAAGCAAACATTTTCGTTTACTAGCTACTACGGACTTGATTGCTATTCATTACGAAACTCTGGATCGTAACTTCTGATGTCACATCCGGCTATTTAGTCAACAATCTAGTTCACTTCAACTGAACATGTAGCTTTGAGACACGGCCTTACTATACATGGCTGCTAATTTTAAGTTGCAATTAATATATAATATGTGACGAGTATTGAATAATGACAGAATTGTAATAGCATGTGTTTTGAAAACTCAAAATTCCCTGCAGTTAAATGTAGTACAAATGGTAATTTAGTATAATATGCCGGTAATCATATTTCGGTTTTGTATTCATTCTATACCTAGTAGCTGTTGAATTTTTCAACGTCATTTTGTTTCACCTTTTGTTACACTGTTCATGAATTGCTTTTATGGAGACTATCTAGCCTAAATGATAGCTTTCATGAGTAGATTAAGTAATTTAAATGGGACAAAAATAATTTTATTATTTTACAACACACTTTTATTTATAAATCAATACTTCTGTTCGTATATACTCTCCACTTTATAGCCATTACTGAAAATATTCTCTTCGTACGTGCATTTATTGGACAATGCTTAAAAATCTTGATTACAATTAAGTTAACATATTTTTAAGTTTTATAAAAAATTAAATCTATAAAATACGCCCTTTTGGTGCTGTCCACTGCTACACCATCATCATCAGGATTACGACCAATGAGAACTATGTGCGGGATTTGAAAACTGAACCTTTCTGATGTATGTGTCCAGATTCGCACCTTACGTGGAACAAACACATCTAATACCATATACTTCCGGATAAAACCGTACATCTGGCATCCAAATACGCACTAATAGTAATGATGTTCCATACTTTCGTATAGGAGACTGTTTCGTTAATATGACGTCATTTCATTATCGACCAATGAAGTGTAATAACATTTTGAATTCCAACCAATCACAGTCATACATCGCGATAATTTTTGCAGCCAAATTTATTGCTATGAATTTATCGCATGGCCGTTCTTTTGTTTAGTCAGTGGCGCCAACTGTTTCCTCGTAAATTGTTGAGCATGAATCCACTAAGATGCATCTACACTGTTAAACTTTTCTTCAACTTTACGCATTCAAGATTGGAAAACTGGAATTTAATATTAATTTACATATTTACGCAGTGAAGACGACGTTCAAAACGGCGGGCCATCTAGACACAAAATCTCCATGCTTCTTAATTGAACGTACCTTTTAAACTTGATTTTTCAATATTCTTCCCAGATTGCACGCATACGCGATTGGAATATTGAACTGTGTAGATGAGCTTTAGTTCCGTTACACACTGCAGCGAGAATGAGTCTATCGAGCTATAAAAAATGCTTTCGTGTAGCACTGATTGTAACGGTCGAAATAAAACACAGCTGACATTGATCCTGCTTCCACGGGTAAGATAACCTATAAGTAGCCTATAAAATTTGTATTTTGTGAATGAAATGAAATAATTAATAGAAAATCAGATGCAAATCTAGTCTTTCAGGTGAAGCTCCCTGTAAAGCAGATTTGAATAATTTCAAGGGAAAAATTGTTCCGGGGCCGGGTATCGTTCAACTAGAGGTCCCGGGATCGATACCCGGCCCCGGAACAATTTTTCCCTTGAAATTATTCAGAAAGTCTGATGTTCAAATTTATGTAACATCATCGCATACCAAACAATGACCTTGCATAGTAATAATAAGGTCTTTTCATCAAACTGCCTTCCGTATGGCGTAATAAAATTCGTGTTTTAATTAGGCTTGTCTATATATGGAAAGATGGCTTCACTGTGTAGCAACATGTCTCGCTGTGAATACATAAGCATTGGTATATAGCTGTCCCCACTGTTACTGTTAAATTAAATTATGATTTCAGCTGATAATGAAAATGTATCTTATGTTATGATAATAAGAGAAAAGTGCAGTACATTTAATTAACATTGTTAAACCTGTATTTCGCAATTGGCATTACTGAATAATAACATCGAATTTCTTTATTGCAATAATCGATATTCATCTACGAGTATTTCAACTTCACAATGTCTGAATAGGTTAAGTATTCGTTAATAAACAATTATTAACATTTTGTGATCGAATTTTAGGGATATATTATTTACATTTTTATTTTATTCACGAAATAGTCCTAATAAATGCCACTCGACGTTGGAGATTTCCCAGATAAATCCACTCGCGTCGCTCGTGGATTTTTCGGGAGATCTCAGACTCTCGTTACATTAGTATAGGTAATTTTTTGTAACAAGAAACTGAAAACTTTTTCCCCACAGCTCATATTTTGCAAACAAATGACCATTTTGCTTAACTATCTCTTTCAGCTCTAATGGATATAATAAAGACCGAACCCGACGCCGATCCATTGGCTGTACAAACAAATGATAGTACTGATTTAGAAGATACGAAGCCTTTATTTCAGGTAAATTCATTGTTATTGCAATTTCTTTTGTATAACCGCGACATAGATCTATACAGGGTGATTCAGGACCTGTGCAACAAACTATGGGGATCGATAGATCTCTCAATGAGGATCATTTTTCGTGAAATAACCCATGTCCTCCAGTGCCACATTTAGGAGCTATGTGACATTTAAAGAAAGACAGACTTTAGTGATATTTACAATTATGAAATGAATTATTTTTCGAGCTTGCTTGTTGAAAATTTACAGGTGTTGAAAGGGTCTCCCCTGAACCTGATTATATTCTTTACGCCTCATAGCAGTGACTATCGAACTTTGTCCAACATTACTGGTCTGTATCGAATTTGATCAAAGGCAGCGAATATTCCCAGTCGGTTGCTCTCTGGTGTCAATTCGACTGGTGCACACTTCACATGTCCCCAATGGAAAAACGATTAGAGGCATGAAGTCTGGTGATCACGCCGGCCACGCAACAGGACGCGCTCTCCATAGCGAATACCACCCGTAGATGTTCGCATGTGCCCGTACAGCCAGGATGAAATCCATTGGGACGCCATACTGTAATCACATGTCCCAACATATCGTGAAGATTACATCACCCATGAGCAGCAAAAGCGTGTTTTGAAGGGCGCTGTATTCAAATGCGACAGCAAAATGACAGGACACTTGTAACCTGTGTGCAAGGGTACTTGAAGGCATAAATAATTAATTCATTTCATAATTATGAATCTATATCTAGATGACTTAATTAAAGAATGGAAAATGGAGTTGAATCCAGGTATACAAATTAGTAAAGATACATTTTTAAATATTCTAATGTTTGGATGTTGTAACATTAATACAAGACAGTGAAGAAAATTGCAATATCCCACTTACAAACTACATCTACTGGAAAAGGAAAACTATAATTTGAGCATTTCAACCCATAAAACTAAAGTAATGACCCACAGTGGTAAATTTCCAATACGTACAAAATTAATAGTTGATAATAAGCCCATAGAACAAGTATCTCATTTTGATTATTTATGTTGTAATATAACTTATGATGTAGATGGAGATATTGCCAACAAAATAAGCAAATTCTAGTGGATATGCAGAACAATAAAACTAGAAAAGAAACAAAACTAAAGTTATATAAAACTATGGCGGTACCCATGTTGACATATGGAAGCGAATCATGGATAATTAAAGAACGAGATAAAAGTAAATTACAGGCTGCAGAGATGAGGTTTTTTCACAGAGTAAAGGGATGCACAAGAAGCGATCTGATAAGAAATGAGGGTATCCGTAAAGAATTAAATATATACAACATAAACGAAAAACTTGAAGATTATAAAGAAAAGTGGAAAGAACACCTGTCTCGAATGGATAACGAAAGAATTCCAGCACTGATGCAACAGTACCAACCTAAAGGCAAAAGAGATGTCGGACGTCCTAGGAAGAGGTGGAACTGAATAAAATGTGAAGACGGAATAGGCACTAAGCCTAAACCATTAAGTGAAGATGATGATGATAATGATGAATTCTATATCTAACTAAAACCTGTCTTTTTTTCGAAGCATCGGAGAATATGAGTTGTTTCTTGAAAAATGATCCTTATTGCAAGATCTTCATCGTCAGAATTTGTTGCTGAGGTCCTTAAACAACCTGTATATCAGTATACAGAAAACTGTACATCTCTCGAACTGAGTTCAACTGACTTAATCGGAGTGAAGAAATCAAGCATGAGGTTCCTTGTCCTCGTTTCCATCATGTTATGTTGTAGACTTTGTTTGCTTATATTTTTTCTGATACTTGAGAACGTGACTGGATCTTCTCATGCAGAGTGCAGGGTTAAGTAGCTAATATTTGCACTGTTGTCCACTAGTATGCGACAAAGAAAGACGAAAGACTCAATCGACTTTCCTTATTACCCAGAGATGTTACTGTGTTGTGGACGCTTGATTGAGTCTGATAGTGATGTCTGTTATCTCACACGTCTTGTCGAATATTTCTGCATTCCTTTATTATGCAAATTAAGTGTAAGTAAATAAATAGACAGAGAGACAAATAAATGGTACTCATCTACCCTTAATTTTTAATTTTTCTTTTCTTTAGAAATTTCACTTATTTATTTTCATGTCATCTGAAACCTTGAACTTCACCTTTCTAGATTTTATCAGGTCTGTGTTTGTGATATTTGGTTAATTATGGTTATTTATTTGAGTTTTTATTGACCGGAAGCACCCTTTCTCTAACCAGAAGTGGAGTTAAATCCGTCACAAGTCTGTCAATTTTTAAAAATATTTTTCGCCTAATAACAATTCAAAATTTGGTGGTAGAGTTTTTCTGTATTATTTTCCATACAGCCAAGAAGCTGTGTGTTTTGTTTTCATTTTTATACCCTCAGAATGTAGATGATTTTTCTCGATATTCAGTTTTACACCATTTTACTACTTACAGAAAAGTAATTTAAAAAATTCCAAGATTTTAAATGTTTATTTTCATGTTTGAAATTTTCATATAATAAAATTACATTTTTTTTTCGTAAGATAGGAAAACTGTTTTCACAGCTTATTCTTGTATTCTTTTAGGAATAAAACAGTGAAACTAAATAAACTTATTAATTAAAAATACAATTACTAATATTCACACTTAGAATTGAGATACTTTAATCATTCTTGCATGAAAATGAAGCTGATTAAATTAGCTAAGTGCCGAACTACAAACAGTGTCCTATTGGTTAAGAAAAGTAATCTATAATTCCAAGATTTTAAATGTTTATTTTTATGTTTGAAATTTTCATATAATAAAATCACATTTTTTTCTTTTGCATAAGATAGGAAAAAACTGTTTTCACAGCTTATTCTGTATTCTTTTAGTAATAAGACAAGTGAAAGAAATTTTGTTCTAACAGAAACATTGTGGGTATTTATTCAAGGATTAAAATGAATTTCAGTTTTTGCACTATAAAATAAATAAATTACCGACATAATTCATCACTGATACCTGATACAACCCCAAAAAATATTTGTATAAGCGGTTTATTTTTAAATAAGATCCTTAAATTTGTGTCAAATAATCAGGAAAACAAGTTTTAAACATGTTTTCTCAAACAATTTAGATAAGTACCTGAATGAATGGATGAATTATTGAATGAATCTATTAATCAATCAATTGAGAATAAATGAATGGATGAACGAAAGAAACAATAAACGCATAATTAAATAAGTATGTAAAGTATTTAAATAAATAAATAAAAATGAATGAATACGAAACAAAACACAATATAACACATCAATATAGAACAAATCAAACAACGCGATAACACAAATATAGAACAACAACACAAATACAAAGTCACAATAGAAATACTAAAACACAAAGAAATTTAGATTATCGTTCACACTAAATCACTCAGCACCAAGCAGAAGAAAATAGTGAACACCTACACTACTTACTTACTTACTGGCTTTTAAGGAACCCGGAGGTTCATTGCCGCCCTCACATAAGCCCGCCAGCGGTCCCTATCCTGAGCAAGATTAATCCAGTCTCTACCATCATATCCTACCTCCTCAAATCCATTTTAATATTACCTTCCCATGTACGTCTCGGCCTCCCCAAATGTCTTTTTCCCTCAGCCTCCCAACTAACACTCTATATGCATTTCTGTATTTGCCCTGTACGTGCTACGTGCTACATGTCCTGCCCATCTCAAACGTCTGGATTTTATGTTCCTAATTATGTCAGGTGAAGAATACAGTGCGTGCAGTTCTGTGATGTGTAATTTTCTCCCTTCTCCTGTAACTTCATCACTCTTAGCCCCAAATTTTTCCTAAGAACCTTATTGTCAAACACCCTTAATCTCTGTTCATCTCTCAAAGTGAGAGTCCAAGTTTCACAACCATGAAGAACCACCAGTAATATAACTGTTTTATAAATTCTAACTTTCAGATTTTTTGACAGAAGACTAGATGACAAAAGCATCTTAACCGAATAATAACAGGCATTTCCCATATTTATTCTGCGTTTAATTTCCTCCCGAGTGTCATTGAGATTTGTTACTGTTGCTCCAAGATATTTGAATTTTTCCACCTCTTCGAAGGATAAATCTCCAATTTTTATATTTCCATTTCGTACAATATTCTGGTCACGAGACATAATCATATACTTTGTCTTTTCGGGATTTACTTCCAACCCTATCGCTCTACTTGCTTCAACAAGAATTTCCGCGTTTTCCCTAATAGTTTGTTGATTTTCTCCTAACATATTCACGTCATCCGCATAGACAAGAAGCAGATGTAACCCGTTCAATTCCAAACCCTCTCTGTTATCCTGAACTTTCCTAATGGCATATTCTAGAGCGAAGTTAAAAAGTAAAGGTGATAGTGCATCTCCCTGCTTTAGCCCGCAGTGAATTGGAAAAGCATCAGATAGAAACTGACCTATACGGACTCTGCTGTATGTTTCACTGAGACACATTTTAACTAATCGAACTAGTTTCTTGGGAATACCAAATTCAATAAGAATATCATATAATACATCCCTCTTAACCAAGTCATATGCCTTTTTGAACTCTATGAATAACTGATGTACTGTACCCTTATACTCCCATTTTTTCTCCATTATCTGTCGAATACAAAAAATCTGATCAATAGTCGATCTGTTACACCGAAAACCGCACCGATGAACCCCAATAATTTCGTCTACGTACGGAGTTAATCTTCTCAAAAGAATATTGGACAAACTTTTGTACGACGTCAACAAAAGTGATATTCCTCGAAAGTTACCACAGTTGGTTTTGTCCCCCTTTTTAAAAATAGGTACAATTATGGACTCCTTCCATTGTTCTGGTACAATTTCCTTTTCCCAAATAGGAAGTACAAGTTTATAAATTTCGCTATATAATGCACTTCCACCCTCTTGTATTAATTCTGCTGGAATTAGATCGATACCTGGAGACTTGTACTTTTTCAGATTTTCTATCGCAATTTCGACTTCTGAAAGCGTGGGTTCGGGTATAAATGGCTCAGCACTTTGTATTTCAATTTCGTCCCGATCATTTCTATTTCGCCTATGTACATTTAGTAGTTGCGCAAAATAGTTTTTCCATCTGTTTAGGATTGATGGAGAGTCTGCAAGCAAGTCACCATTCTCATCATTGATCACGTTTACCCTTGACTGATATCCGTTCTTAAATTCATTTATACCCTTATATAAATCTCGAATGTTTTTATTCTTACTATTTGTTTCTACCTCATTCAGTTTTTCCTTCAAGTAACCTCTCTTTTTATTCCTAAGTGTACGACTTGCTTCCCATCTTTCATTGAAATAATTATCTCTCTTCTCCTCAATTGTATCCTGTACGAATTTCAATTTTGCCTGTTTCCTTCTTTCTACTACCATGCAACAATCTTGATCAAACCACGGTTTCTTTTTCTTAGTTTCATAATAACCTATGTTCTGCTCAGCTGCAATTTTGATACTATCTCTGATATTTTTCCACACGCTATTAACATCTAATTCTTTCTCAACTTCGTCGGAACTTTCTAAAGTGGCAAACCTACTCGAAATTTCGACCTGATAATTTTGCTTAGCTTCCTCATCCTACAATTATTCTTAATTAATTTAAAAAATTAGAAAACTCTTAAAAACTAACAACATTTAAATTACGCTTATTTATATCTAAAAGCCTGTCGTAGCACGAAACAATTCCAATAAACTCAAAGCAGAGGTACAGAAAACAAACAGAACACAGGGAAGTCATAATACAATATAATATGTACCGGTAACTTCAACGCAATAAGTAATATTCATTACCAACTCTTATTTACATAATATTTCGTTAATCTTTCTTAAATAATAATAATAATAAGAATAATAATAATAATAGACCATCTCTGTGTTGTTGGGGTCAGCATGCTGGTCTCTTACGCAGTGGGCCCGGGTTCGATTCCCAGACGGGTTGAATTTCTTGGTTGAGGTTTTTCAGGTTTTTTCGTCAACCGCAAGGCAAATGCCAGGAAATTCTGGTCACAACATCCCTGAATATGACCGGCCTCATTCATCACCGAAATCATATTCATAACAAATCAGTAATACATATACAGTCGCCATCTAGTTCACAACAATAGAACCAGTCTCAACAATAGTACACAGGCCTTCGGATTTCAACCAAAGATTAACTCACGATGTGACCAAAGTTGTTAAAGTGAGTATAAATAACAGCCAGGAAAAAATAAATAATAATAATTACTAGAATTCCTATTATAGGAATCTACCTAAGTCATTTTAAAATAATTTTATTGTTAGTTGAGAGACCTTAAAAGCCAATACAGGTAGCTTGTTTGGAGTCTATAAGTTCTCTTGGTTCGGATCAAATTTGTTTACATATAAAGGACGAAACTAAAATTCTTTCAATCATTTCTTGTAATAATACACTGCTGTCTTAAATTGACTGAGCTTATTTGGAATTAAATCAATGGCTTTCCCAAAACACATTATGAAATATTTGACATAATAACTTTATTGACCACAACGTGTATCTGGAGTGGTGTGTTGTAATTGTGATGTTATTTTCAATTATTTAAGTATGTTTATGCTCGACCATGCCGTAATGTACTAATTATACACCTGGTAGCAGTCCTTTAATGCATGACATTAAAGTACACTTACTCATTAAAGTACAGGTCTTCAGCCAATGATAACTCAGCTTACATGTGTTCAGCCAATGACTAGTCGGCTTTGTACCGTTATAAAACCGCAAGTATCGATTATTCTCGGATATGCAATCGAAAGAGAATTAGCGAAAAGTCACGGAGGCTGGAAATCCAATATGTCGCAGAAGGTTATTCATTCATTCATTCATTTATTTTATTCCATAGATCTTACATGAGCAATGAAGCTTTAAGATGTGGAACATGTCAACATTTTACAATATTACAATTACAATTTTTACAAATTTTTATAGTTTTACAATTTAGTAATTTTCTACAATTTTTACAATGTTGTACAATTTTTTTTTTTTTTTTTTTTTTTTACATTTTGGCGAGATGTAGTGAGATGAAATGAGGTCCGAGGATTCGCCAAAATATTACCGGCATTTGCCTTTTCGGTGGGGGAAACCTCGGAAAAACCCAACCAGGTAATCAAATCAAAGGGGGTAATCAATCAAAGGTGTTGATGCCAAGGACTCGCCATAGACCATCCGGCTTCAGTCCCACAGCTGTGGAAAACCTCGGAAGAAACCAAAGTCCAAAGGGGGATCCAACCCTAGCCCGAACGCAGCTCCGAACAGCAGCCCAGCGAGTCTGCCGACTGAGCTACATCGATGGCTCTACTAAAAGTATACAATACATAGCCAATCAGATTATTAAATTTACAAACGCAAACGATCATTCATAAGTTGAGCTATATTATAATACAAAACAATTTAATTAAATTTAAGGTATAAACAATTCAACCAGTTGTGATACACAGAAATTGATAATACATATCATGCAAACTACTTCAAATTACAAACACAAACAATTTATCAGTAGAGCTATATAGATTACTATTCAATTTAAAGCATATACAATTCATCGGCCAAAACTATACAAATATATACAATACAAAGTAGCATACTTTCATTAAGCTATAAAAATTTGTGCAATTAATATCAAGTAGATTAATTCAATTTATAATCATAAACAATTCATCAGTTGAGCTATACATATAACCATTCAATTTACAGTAGGTCTATATACAATTCATCAGTAGAGCTACACAGAGTAGTAATCATTTTAAGAACATATACAATTCATCAGCCAAACTATACAAACATATACAATCAAATTAGTTCAATTTACAAACTTATTTTCGTTAAGCTATACAATTCACATGAAGTAGATTAATTCAATTTATAAGCTTAAACAATTCATCAGTTGACGTATACAGTACATACAATTCATCAGTTATGCTAAACAAAAAATACAATACATAGTAAACAGATTAAGTCAATATAAAATATGTTCTGTTACTATAATAATTAGCGTTAATTGTAAATCATATTCAAATAAATTCAATTTGTCATCTCGTTTTTCAGTGTCTAATTCAATAATCAAGGTTATAATATATAATATTATCAAGTTTAACGGGATTATACATCAAGGTCAATGACATTATTGTTCCTCGGAAAAAATACTTTCGCGTCTGCGCACATCTCACAATTCATAACCTAGAACAAGGTCACTTCCGATCTTGACAGATACAAATTAAATGTATACATCTGAATACCGGTAATTTCAAGTTAGAAATATGATCGAGCATAAAAGTCGTATGAAACTCGCCTATAATGGTAATTAAGAAGCTCGTATGAAAATTATGAAACTCGCTTGCGCTCGTTTCATAAACATCCATACTCGCAATTACTGTCATTATAAGCTCGTTGCATAATGTACTATTTTTCTTCTGTATGTGGTGGAGGAAGATATCGAAGTTACACCTTATTCTGTAGCGTAGGTTGGAAAGCATAGACGGAGAGAGAACCGTTTCCTTGGGCGGGGGGAAGGCAAAGCAAAACCATAGGGTCCCCATATAATGGTGTAATGGGGGACATCTTTTATCTCCTCCTCCCGTTATAGCTTGACTGTGGTACAGTATATCGGAATATATGATAATTTAATAAAGGTTTTTTCGGGGTGCATGTTTCTTATATCCATATCCGCGACATTTCGGGCCGAGTTGTATAGCACTTGAACTGTAGATTTTTTTTATTGGGTTATTTTACGACGCTGTATCAACATCTAGATTATTTAGCGTCTGAATGATATGAAGGTGATAATGCCGGTGAAATGAGTCCGGGGTCCAGAACCGAAAGTTACCCAGCATTTGCTCGTTTTGGGTTGAGGGAAAACCCCGGAAAAAACCTCAACCAGGTAACTTGCCCCGACCGGGATTCGAACCCGGGCCACCTGGTTTCGCGGCCAGACGCGCTGACCGTTACTCCACGGGTGTGGACACTTGAACTGTAGGTCTACTACAAATTATAATAGGGCATAACTTAAAACAATCTCCCTCATTTTCTCTCTCGTACATCAATAAAACTACATAACGGTGCTAACAGAAACTTTTTTATATGAAGCTTAAGATCCACACCCGCGCGTCTGACCACGAAAGCAGGTGGCCCGGTTTCGATTCCCGGTCGGGACAAGTTATGTGGTTGAGGTATTTTCCGGGGTTTTCCCTGAACCCAATATGAGTAAATGCTGGGTAACTTTCGGTGCTGGACCCCAGACTCATTTTGCCGGCATTATCACCTTCATTTCATGCAGACGTTAAATAAGCTAAGGTGTAGATAAAGCGTCGTAAAATAACCTACTATATAAAATGAAGCATAACTTCCTGAAGATATATGAAATGTAAACTCTAATTATTTTATTTAATCTAGTCTTTAAGTTTATACATTATACTGGGGTCACTTTTCTTTTTTCTGCATTGTTGTGCAGTGTGTTATTCATATTTCTCCAAGTGGCGGCCCGAACACCTGCAGGCTTCTAACACATGAGTACAGGTTGTTACAAAAGATACTTTACAGTGCTTCCATTCCTCAAATGAGATAGAATTTCTTATACAATCAGAAATTTAATATAAATATTATAGTCCAGACACATGATCATCAATTTAAGCACAGAAACTTAATCATAATCAAAACCAAGAAAGATGTTTTGAATTCAATATTTTCTGACGTTAATAGAAAAAAAAAGAGTTCAGACAAGTTGGGGGTGGGGGTGTAATGCACCGTCTGAGCCAACTCGATTGTGTATCATTATTCATGTGAATAAAAAACTGAAAATGAATGTGGTACATAAATATTATTTTAAGAAAGACAGAAATTGTTGAAGTGGTTTTGTTCAGCCCAACTTGACTAAATAGAAGTCTCGTGAGCAGACCCCTGTATAATTTCATTTAAATTTACCTGAGTTACATCTTCTTCAATTATTGTAATTGGCTAGAAATTTTATGGTTAAATATTTGAGGCATTGACATGGGAAAGGTCGTAACTGCCAAAAATTCGAGTTTTTAGGTTTTTCATTGAGAAGGTAGTAAATGGCCATGCCAATGGCACAAAGAAGGTAGTATGTCCGTATGTAATGAAACGAAGTTGGAAACGTAGTCACTAGATGTTGTAAGTTGTATGTGCACAGCTGTTGGCACGGAGAAGGTAGTAACTCCTTTCACAACATCGGAGTGTGTCTAGACAAATATGGGCTGATAACTGTGCAGGAGAGAATAAGAATCGGGTGATTCTAATGGTCCTGATTTACATTATTGCCAAGAAACATTTTGATTCGGTGGACTTGAAATTCCTGGTTACAGAACATTCCTACATGCCATGTGATAGGGAATTTGGCATCATAGAGAATAAAAAAAAAAAAAAGATGCAAGACCATGGTTCCAGAAGAGGTAAGGCCTAATAATGTAATAATGATGAAGGATGAGGATTTTTTGGACTTTTCTGCAGAATGTGACAAGTTTTTGAATACAACTCCTATCAAAATCAGCACCCTCAACTGGATTAGACTCTCAGGAGCTGATTTTCCTCTAATAAAAACAAGACAGTCATTTAATGACCTTGAAATGTGGATAGAGCACAGGATTTTTAAGAAAGGACAGTCATTAACGTCAATCACTAACTTGCAGTGCTTGCAATGCCTTGAAAGAAGACCAGTCGCCCCTGATGCCAAAAAGAGAGACTTGTTATCTATGTTAGACTTCCTCGATGAAAAGTATCATGCATTTTACCGAAAAATTTGTGCATAATTTATAAATAACGTTAATTCTCAGTTTTGATAAGGAGTGATTTCAATGTTGTATTTTCATAAAATAGGATTTCACAGATAAATCTTTGCCAGACTTTTCAGATTTCATATGTAACACAAACATGAGTGTATGCCTTTCATTTAAATCAATTTCTGTAATAATGTAAGTGAGAAAGTGTTCATAAATTTGTTTTTTGCTTCCCCTGAAAAATTTGTTTTTGGCAGTTACTACCTTTCCCATATCGGTGCCTCATTTGTCTACTGTTACTCGATATTATGATGCTATTTATAAACCATCTTTTCAGTAACACTCCTCTGCTTCTTACATTTAATTTTGTGATTATAATCTGCCCTCGAGTATTACGTACAGCACGAGTAAACTAGTCACTTATGATACTGTGATTTACAGGAAGGACATTTATTGAACCTGCACTCGACTACGATAAAAACAGAATATGAGCTCGACAGCTGTGATCAGGTGGAATGTGAAGGTGTTATTCCCTTAGCCAAGATTGAATCTGAGGTGAGTGTAGATCATAAAATGCGCCAGTTTTTCTTCTTGCGGTGTTGACTTATATTCTCTTCTTCACATATCTCATCTCTAGTCTACCCTCCTGGAGTACTGATTCCTATGTGACAGAGCCATTAATCTTCTCTGTGTGCAACTGATTGGTTCCTCCCTCAATTGAACAGTAATTTGATCCTTTTATTTTGAAATGTATACCTGTGTGTATCCGGTGTGGCTTAGTGGATAAAGCGTCAGCACGTAGAGCTGAAAACCCAGGTTCAAATCCCGGCGCCGGAGAGAATTTTTCTCCGTTCCATTACTCTTTCATCGTAAAATGTATACCTGTTGGGATGTGAATGCTTTCGTAACTTCGGAAATTGTAACTGACATTTAGGTGAAAAATGAGATATTGTATCTTACATTCTGTGTCTAATGCAGTAGATAGTTTTCCAACATCTCAACAGACGACAGAAATATACATATTTTACTCTCCTGGTAACTATAAAAACTGCTGCATATATAAATTTTTACCTACCTAGTAACTTCAAAATACTAAAACGTCACTTACCATGTTTTACTCCACAGCCTCCATCCCTTCACTTAGGAGATGTAGGATTATGTATGTCACGAGGTTATTATTGTATTTTAAACAAGAGACCATTAACTATAAACAGAACCACGTGGAGCCTTAAATTTTCTTCAGGGACCGGACATAATAGACAGAAAGCAAAGCATAGAGATTATATACTCTTTTCGCTGTAAGAAAAGCTCTAATGTAAATATAACCACGTTCCTCTCATACCCGTGATTGACTCCCAGTCGAAACACATGACGCAGGAAAATATAGTTCGTATTTGGAAACGGCAATCTTGTATTAATTGAAAATAAAACATTGAATTCTATTTGTTAAATACAATGAAACATGTAACTTCTCTCATATGTAAAACGCTATGTAAAAGAAAAACTAGGCCTACTTTTATATTTTGTTACGTAGTATGAACGCGAATAAATACCAACAGTAATACCCAGGTAGTCTGTTCTTGTAACAAACTGGCGTCACTTGAGCTCGTAGTTGTTCACGTAAGCAACTGGTACTGAAGTATGCCTTCTGCATCCTCAACTGTCCATTGTGAAGACATAAGACTTAAAAATAATTTAATAATAATAATAATAATGATTTATTTAATCTGGCAGAGTTAAGGCCATACGGCCTTCTCTAACACTCAACCAGGAGTAAAAACTGCGTTACAGAAACACTACAAATTTACAAAGTACACACAAAACTGAATAAGATAATAATAATAAAATGTAAACAACAAGTAAGAAGAAATCAGACATAATATATAACATAGAGAAGGAAAGAAAAAAGCATAATAAAATTTGAACAGCAGGTCAAAAATGAATGAGGTCTACAAACTATAAAAAAATAAGGCAATTATTGATAATAATAATAATAATAGTAATGGTAATAATAATAATAATAAGAGGCCTAATACAGTAATTATAAAATAAATGTTTCCTAAGCAAATGAATGCATAGTAGTGAGGTTAGGGCTACATGACGAGTAACGGGACATGTTTAACATGAAACAGAATGTACAACAGTAGGCGGGAACACGTACTGAGAATCTATGGCGCCAAACAGCGGCCAATGAAGCCTCATCTCAGTCACGTGATATTGTTTACATTGGGATTTTTCTTACAGCGTAAAGATTATAGGTTATGGGGATGGCCTCAGTCTGAAGATGTGAAATTAAAATTTTCTAGTAACGTTGGGATCTGGTACAAAATTACCCCAAATGACTGATAGTAAAAATTGAGAAGGAGAGGGAAAGGGGCAGATAAGAGAGAAAGATGAAGATTTGTATTATTTAGTTTGTACATAACTGGCACTTGTTCCAGTTTATCATTGATGTATGAATGAATAGTTTTATTTACTAAAATTCCATTTTGAGTCAATAGCATTTGAAATGCAGGCTCTCACACCAACATTGATCGACTGTTTTATTTGCTCTCCATTCTTAGGACGACTGGTTTAACTTGGACACAGTGAAAGAAGAACTCAAGCCGGAAGTAACAACAGCAGAGAACGAGGTTTTGACTGAAAGGTGAGTGCAGTGTGGCAGTCTTCATGTCATCCTTTGACATCTCCATTAAAATTATTGCATATGACACAAATTTGTAATCCATGTCATAGCATTTTCTATCTTCCTCGTTGAAGTGGTTGTTGTTCTTCACAATACTTCAGAATATTTTTGTAGTGAAGTGAACACCACTACTGCTAATAACTCTATCACCATCTCTTACGAAACATTACATTCTAAGAATAAAGAAGTTTCACAAATCCCCTCTCACTTGTCTTGTGATTTAGAATGAAAGTTTGACTTCCGTCACACTTCAAGCAAATGCAAATTCCCCCTTTTATTTTTATGATATAATTGAATTGATGTAGCCCTAGCAATTACAATTAAGTGGCTGGTATTTCCTAAACAGGTTCTCTGAATGCTAAATTGGATGTACATAGACTAGTAGTACATTGTAAAACAGAAAAATCTTACATAATATATATATATATATATATATATATATATATATATATATATATATATATATGAGGGGATCCAGGAAATAACGACCGTTCGCGAATTTGCGACTCCCCTTCCTTGTTTGAAGGTCAACTGGCTTCCTTAACATGTGTTCTCATAATGTTGTGAGTACTGGTTGCAACAAGTTGCCATTGTGCATTTTGTGTTACTTCAAAATGAACGACGTGATTGATAATCCCGCCGACTGTGAGGTGAGGAGTGATTCGATTTTTGAATGCCCGACATTTGAAACCTGCAGAAATTTACCGGCAATTGAAAGAAGTGTATGGTGATACTGTAATGAATGAAAGAAATGTGAGAAAATGGTGCGAAATGTTCAACAATGGGCGAACAAATGTCCACGATGAAACTCGACCCGGACGCCCATCACTCATCACAGAAGACCTGAAGACTAAAGTGAACGACAGAATCTTGCAAGACAGGCGCACATCACTCGACGAATTGCATATTGCCTTTCCTGACATTTCTCGTTCTTTGCTTGGTGAAATTGTGTCGCAACATCTTGGCTACCACAAAATCTGTGCACGATGGGTTCCACGGCAACTGAGTGACCAACACAAAACTCAGAGAATGGCCTCAGCATTGACATTCTTGATGCGATATCTGGATCAAATTGTGACTGATGATGAGACCTGGGTGTCTCACAACACCCCAGAGACCAAGCGCCAATCATGTCAGTGGCATCATCCCTCATCACCCAAGAAACGAGAAAATTCAAACAGATTCTCTCAACACAAAAAGTCATGGCTGCTGTCTTTTGGGATCGCAAAGGTGTTCTTTTGCTGGATTTCATGCCAAAAGGCACTATGATCAATGCAAATCGTTTTGTGAGACTTTACGAAAACTGCAGCGAGCCATCCAAAACAAGAGGCGAGGAATGCTTTCGAGAGGAGTTGTGCTTCTTCACGACAACGCCCGCCCGCACACTGCTGCTTCAACTCGAGAATTGCTGGATCAATTTGGTTGGGAAATCTTTGATCATCCGCCCTATAGTCCAGATCTTGCTCCTAGCGATTTTCACCTTTTCACTACGCTGAAAGACTTTCTGGGTGGTACGCGTTTTGGAAGTGATGAAGAGTTGAGGAAGACAGTGAACAATTAATGAACTGGCGGCAGAGGAGTATAACACGGGAATTCTAAAGCTACTGAACAGATACGACAAATGTTTAAAAGTAGGTGGTGTTTATGTAGAGAAGTAAAGGAAGCTTCAGTTATGTAACAGACTTTGTTTCTTCAAATAAATATATTTTTTTAATTATTACAACAAAACGGTCCTTATTTCCTGGATCCCCCTCGTGTATATATATATATAGTAGCGTGCAAATTAATCCGAACACGACATATTTTTACATTTTCTATCAATGTTGGCCTCACAGCTGCTCATACTGCTTTAATTGACATCTGTAGTACGTGTAATTCCATTGTTGAAGGTCTGTCATTATTTTTTTTAATATGTGACATTTTGCCTGTCATTTTGTACTTGTTGTGTTGAAGACTTAATACTGCAATCCTGTGTACATTCTGTCGTCTTCACAAATGGATACAACTCCACGAAAACGGTCTAAAATTATAACATTAGCAGAGCATTCTTCTATGACACAGAGGCAAATTGCTGCAGAATGTCACATCGGTTTGGCTACTGTTAATTCGATCATAAAACGATACAGGGAGACTGGATTCATCACACCCCAGAAAAAAGGAAACTGTGGCCGGAAAAGGAAGACTTCACCTCCAGATGATCGTTTAATTGTCAGGAAAAGTAAATTAAATCCTAGACTAACTGCTGTCGACTTAACCCGCGAGTTAATGGCTACCACTGGGGCGAATATTCACGTCACAACAGTGCGGCGTAGGCTTTTGGAAGCTGGACGAAGGGCTCGTAAGCCTATTAAGAAGCAACTGCTAACCCTGTTATGTGCAAAAACGCTTAATGTGGGCAAAATTACATCAACACTGGACAGTGAATGACTGGAAGAATGTACTTTTTTCCGATGAGTCTCATTTCGAGGTCCACAGCCACCGTGTTTCTTATGTACGGAAAGGATCCGAAAAAAGTAACAGCAGCTCATCTCCAACAAGCACCCAAATACCCCCCTAAAGTAATGTTTTGGGGATGTTTTACACATGAAGGGCCTGGAGCATTAATACCTATCAAGGGAATGTTGAATTCTGACAAATATATTCACTTATTGGAAACCAGAATCGTACCCCAGCTGCAAAATCATTTCCGAATGGCAGATGTGTGTTCCAACAAGACCTGGCACCATGCCATACGTCTCGAAAAACTACAGAATTCTTCAACAAGAAGAATATTCAGGTACTCCCCTGGCCAGGCAACTCACCCGACATCAACCCCATTGAGAACTTGTGGTCAATTTGCAAAAGAAGAATGCAAAAAATGGATTGTTCTACAAAGGAGAAGATGATTTCTGCCGTCATTGGTGTATGGTTTGGCGATGAAGAAATGAAGAATATTTGTGGGAAATTAGTGGAATCCATGCCAAATCGTCTCAGAGCTGTTATTAGGAACAAGGGAGGCCACATAGATTACTGAGGTATGTCTTAAATCCCTTTTTCATCCCGTTTGAGTGTTTTTGCATAAGCAATTACGTTCTTCGGATTAATTTGCACGCTACTGTATATATATATATATATATATATATATATAGGATAGTCTTTGACTGCAAACCCAGCTTCCTTCAATCGTTCCTATTTTCTGCGTCCTCTTCGTTTCCTCATATGATACATCTTAATTTTAATAATAATAATAATAATAATAATAATGGTTTATTTTAACTGGCAGAGTTAAGGCCATTCGGCCTTCTCTTCCACTCAACCAGTGCGATACAAAAATACAAAATTACTATATTGCTAAGGAGCAGAACATAATTTATACAATACAATACATAACGATTCTTTTACCTTCCCAACACTCCAATGAAATAATTATGTACTAATAATAACATTAATAATAATAATCATACCTAAATATAATTAAATCATTACTCGATGATGATTATAATTACAACTTCAATTTGTCTGCGTTAGTAAGAAATTGTTTAGCTTTGTCTTGAAAGTAGTTATTGTCTGGCAGCCCCTAATCTTCTGAGGTAGAGAAATCCATTCACGAGGGACGGGGACAGTCAAAGAGGATGAATAGTGGGATATTCTATGGGGAGGAATACTAATTTGTTCTATCACCTGATATCTACTTCTACACCGAACTCTTCTCCCGTTCACCATTCCTTCCAGTGCATCCTTGAATTCTCAGTTTCTTCTCATCCAGTGACCCAACCAATCCCTTTTCCTCTTCCTTATCAGTTTCAGCATCATTCTTTCTTAACCCACTCTTTCGAACACAGCTTCATTTCTTATTCTGTCTGTCCATTTCACACGCTCCATTCTTCTCCATATCCACATTTCAAATGCTTCTAGTCGCTTCTCTTCACTTCGTCGTAATGTCCATGTTTCTATCCCATACACTGCCACACTCCATACAAAGCACTTCACTAGGCCCTTCCTTCGTTTTCCAGAGTACCGCCAAAAATGTTCCTTTTTCTATTAAAAGGTTCCTTCGGTATTGCTATCCTCCTTCTGACTTCCTGGCAGCAGCTCATGTTACTGCTTATAGTACACCCCAAGTATTTGAAGCTGTCCACTTGCTCTACTGCCTCATTTAGAATTCGTAAGTTTATCTACGTATTTTCCTTCCTATGACCATGCTCTTCGTCTTATTTGCATTTATCTTCATCCCATACTGCTCACAACTGTCATTTCGCTCCAGTAGCATATATCTTAGTTTCATTTCCTCTTCTGTTATCAACGCCATATCATCAACAAATCTTACGTACTTTATTCTTACTTCTTCTACTATCACTCCTCCCATGTTCCGAAATGCGTTTTTTACTAAATCCTGGAAGTAGATGTTGAACAGGGTAGGTGATCAAGGACATCCTTGGCGTACTCCTCTCCCAATTTCACTGCCTTCTGACATTTCTTCTCCTATCCTGACTTTCACTCATTGTTTCATATAAAGATTACTTAACAATCGTCTCGTCCACACCTGTGGAGTAACGGTCAGAGCGTCTCGCCGCGAAACCAGGTGGCCCGGGTTCCAATTCCGGTCGGGGCAAGTTACCTGGTTGTCGTTTTTTCCGGGGTTTTCCCTCAACCCAATACGAGAAAATGCTGGGTAACTTTCGGTGCTGGACCCTGGATTCATTTCAGCGGCATTATCACCTTCATTTCATCCAGACGCTAAATAACCTAGATGTTGATACAGCGTCGTAAAATAACCCAATAATAAAAAAAAACAATCGTCTCTCATTCTGTTTTCTTTAGGATCCCATCAGGAACGGGGAATTCCATATTGGTCTTTTTCAAACTACTGACGTCCTTTCTATTTTTTTTTGTCGTCAATTATTTAACGTGTACTAACTGAATATTTTAATTGCAGCATTACGAAAACTCAGAACGCTGAAGGAGAGTGCTCCGAATATTCTGATCCATCAGAAAATTCTGCTCGTGAAAGCCAAAAACCATTCAAATGCGAAACGTGTGGAAAATTTCTCTCTAGTTCGAAATATCTAAAATTGCATATACGTACGCACACTGGCGAAAAGCCATTCAAATGCGAGAAGTGTGGAAAATTATACTCAAGTTCAAAGTCTCTCAAAGTCCACGTACATACACACACGGGCGAGAAGGCGGTCAAGTGCGAGACGTGTGGAAAACTGTTGTCGTGTACGAAGACCCTGAAAGTCCATTTACTTATGCACACGAGTCAAGAGCCATTCAGGTGCGCTACGTGTGGAAAGGTTTTCAGAACTTCAAGTTATTTGAAACTTCACGAACGTACCCATACCACTGAGAACCCTTTCAAATGTGACATCTGTGAGAAAACTTTCACAGAATCTAGAACACTTCGTGTACATGTCCGCACGCACACCGGCGAGAAGCCATTCAAGTGTAATGTCTGTGAAATGTCTTTCATTGAATCTGGAAAACTTACTCTACATGTTCGCACGCACACTGGCGAGAAGCCATTCAGTTGCGGGACATGTGGAAAATTTTTCAGAATATCGAGTCATCTGAAACTTCATACGCGTACTCATACCAACGAAAAACCATTCAAATGTGAGATATGTGAGAAATCTTTCGTTGAAAGTGGAAAACTCAGACTGCATATACGCACGCACACTGGCGAAAAACCATTCAAGTGCGGTACGTGTGGAAAATTTTTCAGAACATCCAGTCACCTCAAACTCCATATTCGTACCCATGCCAGCGGTAAGTTATTGAAATGTGACGTGTGTCAGAAATGTTTTACAGTCTATGAAAAATTTAGAGTGCATGTGAGTATTCACACGGGCGAGAAACCATTCACGTGTAACGTGTGTGGGAAGAATTTCACACGATTAGCGCATCTCAGCGAACATGGACGCCTTCACTCCAACGACAACCCAATACAGTGCGATATCTGTGGCAGGACTTTTACGCGGACGCGGAATTTGAAATCTCATATTCGCAGATATGAGGGGAGAAAACATTGACAAGGAAAGTGATTTTAATTTATTATAAGACTCTAAGCATTTTAATACCTAAAACTCCACCTCAAATATTACAAATATTCAAGAATAATGTCTTTTAGATTAGTTTTAGGAACAGGAGTAATAGTATTTAGTAGTAGTACTTATTTATTTAACCTGGTAGAGATAAGGCCGTCAGACCTTCTCTGCACCTCTACCAGGGATTCCAACTATAATGTGAAGAATAAAATTACAATTAGTATTAAATTTACAATTACAATTACAGTAAAAATCAAAACACGAAAATATTACCTGACTAATTAAAGCTATCAGTGGCGGCTTTCGAAGAGGGACTGCGGAGCTGCAGCACCCCCAGACATTTGTGGCTCTTGTCTCGTTTTATGTTGTGAAAAACATTTATTATACAGCCTCTAGTTAGCGGCTCGAATTTTTTAAAAAATTTCGCTCTGAATGACATGCACGCAATCGTTAATGAAGTCACTTCCTCCCCTGGTGCTGCCAGAGCGAAACCAGAGACAAGGACTATAAGGTGAAGCCACTTCCTCCCCTGGAGCTGCCAGTCTCGTCTCGGATGCTTTGCGCGTTAGTTTTACCCCTCCCCCTGCTGCCCCTTGCCGTGAATCCAGAGTTTCCAGGTGCTGCAAAATTTGCAGCAGTTTGTCAGTAGCGCGCAGTTTTAAATACATTTTCTTTACTGTTGTGAGTATAACAAGTGCAACAATGTTTAATTCTGTACAATATTTACAGTCTATTCAGTTCAGTACCTTAACAATTCAGGAGAAATGTGAAATTAAGTGCCCATCAGTTGAATCTCATAATGGAAAGAGGCGCTAAACAAAATACAAAGACTCGCATATTTTTTTATAATTTATCCAGTATCCCTGCCTTGTTCTCTCGATCTGTATTAGATTAATGTGTTTCAAAGACAATTCCATCAGCTGGGGCAACAAGATGGATTTAAAATAAGAACAGTTAATGTTGTTCATGAGAAGAAGGAGCCATTGCTAGAATGTTTTCAAACCATAATGGAATCTGAAACATCTAACTGCACAATAAATGAGGCAAGCACCCTGGTGCGTACTCTTGAATATCCTGAATTCAATTTCTGGCTCAGTTATTTTTTTCATTTATTGATGTATCATGTATATATATATATTAGGCCTTACAACCAACTACAACATCGCCAGTTAGATATTTCTAAGGTTCAAATCTGCATATAAAAATTAAATTACGGTTTATTTAACGACACTCGCAATTGTAGGGGTTATATCAGCGTCGCTGGTGTGCCGGAGTTTTGTCCCGCAGGATTCTTTTAAATGCCAGAAAATCTACTAACATGAGCCTGTCTCATTTAAACACAACTTAAAAGATAAGGTGCATGGAACTAATCTTTAAATAAAGTAAGTTGCTTGGTTTATTTTTTTATGCAGCCCCCCCTTAATTCAGTACTCAAGAGCCGCCACTGACAGCTAGATAATTTATCATAGAAAAACAAAAAATATTTTATATTTACTGACATATAAATGATCAGATGAACATAATACAGGGTCTGAAGAAGGTGCTGACTCAGTAGATGAAGATATTTCAGACATACAAGAGATGTCTACGGTCTTCTACCTTGGTAAGGATGCAAAGACGCGCTGGAGAAAACACGAGATGTCACTCTCATAATATTATTAGATGTCGCCTACCTTCAGTGAAAGGAAATGCAAAAAATTGTAAATCACCTCAGTACTGTTTCGAACTTTTTCTTCACTGCCGATATGTAGAACATAATTTAGGAAAATATAAATAATTTGATTGACAGTGTTTCAGATAATTACAGTGAACATAATAAATATAAAGTGAAAGACACATATATGTCAGAAATGAAAGCTGTGATTTGTCTCCTGTTTCATGGCTGGTGTTTTCAGATCTAATAGACAAAACTAAGACGATTTGCAGGTTTCAGATGGCACGGTATGGACATATTTAGAACCACTATGACTGCAACGATTTAGATTCATCCTACAGTACTTACGCTTCGATGACAAATCAACAAGACTGAGA